>PVJI01026962.1:0-17811 GCA_004026765.1 Micronycteris hirsuta
CAAAAGTAAACTCAAGATGGATAGAAGACTTAAATATAAGTTGCAACACAAAAGTTCTAGAGGAGAACATAAGCAGGAAAATCTCAGATATTCCATGCAGCAATATTTTCACCAATACATCCCCTAGAGCAAGGAACATAAAGGAAATAATAAAAAAAAGGGGACTTAATAAAAATAAAAATGTCTGCATGGCTAAAGAAAACACTAGCAAAATGAAAAGGGAACCAACCATATGGGAAAATATATTTGCCAATGATACCTCAAACAAGGGTTTGATCTCCAAAATATATAAGTAACTCACACAACTCCACTCCAGGAAGAAAAACAAACCAATTAAAAAATGGGCAAAGGAACTGAACAGACACTTCTCCAAGGAGGACATACGGAAGGTCCAGAGACTCATGAAAAGATACTCAACATCACTAGCCATCAGAGAGATGCAAATTAAAATCACAATGAGATACCACTTCACACCAGTCAGAATGACCATCATAAACAAATCAATAAACAACAAGTGCTGGCTAGGTTGTGGAGAAAAGGGAACCCTAGTGCACTATTGGTGGGAATATGGACTGGTGCAGCCACTGTGGAAAATAGTGTGGAATTTCCTCAGAAAACTAAAAATGGAACTGCCTTTAGACCCAGCAATTCCACTGCAAGGGTTATACCCTAAGCATCCTGAAACACCGACTCAAAAGAGCCTATGTACCCCAATGTTCACAGCAGCACAATTTACAATAGCCAAGTGCTGGAAGCAAACTAAGTGCGCATCAGTAAATGACTGGATCAAAAAAACTATAGTACATTTATACAATGGAATACTACACAGGAGAAAGAAAGAAGGAGCTCCTACACTTCATGACAGCATGGATGGATCTGGAGAGCATTATGCTAAATGAAATAAGCTACATGGTGAAAGACAAATAGCATATGATCTCACATTTAACTGGAACCTAATCAACAAAACAAACAAGCAAGCAAAACATAACCAGGGACAGTGAAATTTGGAAAAACTGACAGTAATCTGAGGGGAAGTGGGAGGCAATAATGAGGGGGAAAGAAGGAGGAGTTTTCAGGAACATGAAAAAACGACACATGGACAACACCAAAGCGGGGGAGTAGTGGCGGGGGGCGGGGAGGAATGGAGACAACTGTACATGAACAACAATAAAAAACTATAAAAAAAAAAACCTGTGGTACATTTACACAATGGAATATTATGCAATAAAAAGAAAAAAGGAGGCAGATCTGCTTATGTACTGTTATGCCAAGGGTTTGGAGAAAGCAGCCCAGGAATTCCAGCCATGATGAAGACATAGGTAGAAATGCTTCACTTCGTTGCACAACCATAAAAAGGACAACAAATTTAAAAACAAAAATCATCCAGAACTGCCAGATAATCAAACTTCATGGAAGTCTGACAACCAAGGAGTTAAAGAAACATTCATCCAGACTGGTAGGAGGGGCAGAGAGGGGCAGCCAAGGCAGAGAGAATGCACAGCCAAGGAGGTGACCAGTGGACTAGTCGGTCCCACATTTGTGGGCCAATAAGCTGGGAAGAACAACTGGGAAGTGAGACAGACCACAGAGCCCAGGTTTTCACCATGGGAAACTAAAGACTCAAAACCTCTGGATGTAAAAATCTGTAGGAGTTGTGGCAGTGAGAGAAACTCTCAGGATAACAGGAGAGTCCATGGGAGTGGCCCACAGGGTCCTAGAACATACACAAACCCTCACATCTGCGCGTCAGCATCTGAAAGGGCGCAATCCGTTTGTGAGAAGAGATGGAAAGTGGGGCTAGAGCAGAGCCAGCAAGTGGTATTGTTCCCTCTCTGACCCCTCCCCCACAGACAGTGCCACAATGCAGCAAAGAGGGTTGTCCTTCCCTGGTAAATATCTAAGGTTCTGCACCTTACAACATAACAGGTGTGCCAAGACAAAGAAATGTGGCTCAACTGAAAGAACAGTTCAAACAGATCAAAACTCCAGAAAAAGAACTAAGTGATGAGGAGATAGCCAACCTATTTGATGGAGAGTTCAAAACACTGGTAATCAGGATGCTCACAGAAATGATTGAGTTCAGTTGCAAAATTAAGGAAGAAATGAAGGCTATACAAGGTGAAATAAAGGAAAATATACAGGGCACCAAAAGTGAAGGGAAAGAAACTGGGACTCAAACCAAAGATTTGAAACAACATGAATAAATAAACATCCAACCAGAACAGAATGAATAAACAAGACTTCAAAAAAATGAGGAGAGGCTGAGAAAGCTCTGGGGCAACTTTAAGTGCTCCAACATCTGAATCATAGAGGTGCAAGGAGGAAGAGCAAGAAATTGAAAACTTTTTGAACAAATAATGAAGGAAAACTTCTCCAATCTGGTGAAGGAAATAGGCTTTCAGGAAATCCAGGAAGCCCAGAGAGTCCCAAAGAAATTGGACTCAAGGAGGAACACACCAAGATACATCGTAATTAAGTTACCTAGATTAAAGATAAGGAGAGAATCTTAAAAGCAGCAAGAGAAAAGGAGACAGTTACCTACTAAGGAGTTCCCATAGGCTATCAGCTTTTCTCAAAAGAAACTTTAAAGGCAAGAGGGGGCTGGAAAGAAGTATTCCAAGTCATGAAAGGCAAGGATCTACATCCAAGACTGCTGTATGCAGCAAAGCTGTCCTTTAGAATGGAAGGGGAAATAAAGTGCTTCCCAGATAAGGTCAAGTTAAAGGAGTTTATAATCACCAAGTCTTGTCACCTTATATATGAAATGTTAAATGGACTTATCTAAGAAATAGAAGATGATCAAAACTATGAACAGTAAAATGACAACAAACTCACAACTATCAACAACTAAACCTAAAAAACAAAAACAAAAACTAAACAAACAACTAGAACAGGAACAGAATCACAGAAATGGAGATCAAATGGAGTATTGTCAGTGGGGCGAGGGAAGGGGAGATTAAGGGGAAAAGGTATAGGGAATAAGCATAATAGGTAGGCACAAAATAGACAAGGGGAAGTTAAGAATAGTATAGGAAATGGAGAAGCCAAAGAACTTATATATACAACAAATGGACATGAACTAAGTGGTGGTGGGGAATCCTGGAGGGCCTCGGGGTGCAGGGAGGAGAGGGATAAAAGGAGATAACAAAATTGGGACAACTATAGTAGCATAATCAATAAAATATACTTAAGAAAGAAAGAAAGAAAGAAAGAAAGAAAGAAAGAAAGAAAGAAAGAAAGAAAGAACGGAAGGAAGGAAGGAAGGAAGGAAGGAAGGAACTCCTACCCTTTACAACAGCATGGATGGAACTGGAGAGCATTATGCTAAGTGAAATAAGCCAGATGGTGAAAGACAAATACCATATGATCTCACCCGTAAGTAGAATCTAATCAACAAAACAAACAAGCAAGCAAAAGGTAACCAGACACATTGAAATAAAGAACAAACTGACAGTAACCAGAGGGGAGGGGGAAGGGGGATAACAGGGGAAAGAAGTGTCATTGAGGAACATGTATAAAGGACCCAGGGACAAAGCTAAAGTGGGGAAGGATTGGGGGTGGGAGGTGTGGTGGGTAGGGCAAGCGAAAGCGATGGTGGGAACATGGAGACAATTACACCTGAACAACAATAAAAAACATCTTTAAAGAAGAAATAAAATTTATGTTCACACAAAAACTTACATCAGGGCTTAAAAGAAACTATCAAACCATGAAAAGACATAGAGGAAACGTGAATACATATTATTGAATAAAAAGAAGCCAATCTGAAAAAGCTACATATTGTCCAATTTCACCTACATGACATTCTGAAAAAAGAAAAACTACAGAAACACTAAAAAGATCATTGGATACAAGGGTTTACAGGAGAGGTAGAATAAACAGGTGGAACACAGAAAATTCTTAGAAAAGTAAAAAAACTCTGTATGATACCGTAAACATAATGATGGATACATGTCGTTATACATTTGTTCGAACCCATAGAATGTGCATCACCAACAGTGAACCGTAAGGTCAACTATGGACTTCAGGTGATAATGATGTGTCAATATAGATTTATCAATTGTAACAAATATAACACTCTGTTTAATACCATAAGTTTATATTCTTATGTTTTCTGATCCTTATTTTCTGAAACAAATTGTATGCAAATATAATTTCTTGCTCTATTTCAAATTTTATAAAACTCCAAATAAAAATTTAGGATTTTATTTTTAGCCTCAGAACTAGAAATATTAAGAGAAAAAATAATTACACAACAATAAACATTAAGATCCAAAAATAAGAATTCAAGTGAGACAATAAAAATACACACCAAACAACTGGGTAAAACAGTTCATCCTGTCTTGTCACAGAAGTTTAGCTGCACTTCATCCCAGGGTCTCCAATATTACTTTGACTCAGCTAGTCAGTGCACCATTTGGGTAAAGTGAATCAGAAGGGGGTTTGTTGGATAATGCACAAATTTATCACTTTTATTTGAAAACATCATAAAACATCTTATGAATATTTTATTAGTGGATCAAGAGCATCCTCATCACTATTGAAAGAGAGCCTTGTTTTTGGCTGAAAATGTCACAGCATTACACTTACCAGACACAAGGAGTATGGTGGAGATCAGTAATCTCAGAGTTGAAGTCCTTCCCAAAGGATGCATTTTCTTCTCTTATGCAAATCCACTGACAATCAACAGACTCAGTGAATCTCTGTCTTTTGGTCACCTTTATTTATTCTCAATTTAACAGGGTTGGGAGTCATTTTTCTTCACAGTTTTGCTACATCTTTATCTTTATATGCGTCTCACATGCTTTTGGTTGAGCAACCCACAGGAAATGTCAGTGAGCCTAGCTTGGTTCCAGGGTAGTGACGGCAGATGCACAGTGGCCGGAAGTATGACCAGCCCAAATAAAAGAAGTAATTGAGGTGTGGTCTTATCTGCACATGAAGGGATCTGACTATTCTTTAGTCAGTGCCTCAAAATTGTGTGTAGACTGCATTAAAAAAATTAAAAATTATATTAAAATCGACTCATTGACCCTTACATCATTTTTGAGCTTAATTATTTGGGGCATTCGAGTGGCCCAGATTATCACCAGATGAGGACTGGGCCTGAAGTGAGTCAGCCTCACACCAGCCTGAAGGGTGTGGGTCCCTGACTTTCCGTGGGATAGATTTCACAGTACGAGTCCAAGTGACTTTGTGAGTGCACTTATTAAAGCTGGGGACATCAAAATAAAGGATTTGGGCTAGAAAAAGCAACAGGATTGAGCCTAGGCAATGCTCTGCTTCAGGTCCCTAGAAATATTATAGAAAAGAAGTGAGCCCAGGTGGGACTAGCTCACTGAAAAGTCGGAGAGAAAAAAAAGGGCCTTGGAGAGAGGATCAGGGGGTACGCTCGGAATGAGCTGCCACTGCCTGCTGCCTCCCTTCTTGCAAGTCTCATGGGGAAAGTGTAGAGTTTAGGGAAAAGAAAGTAATAAGTTTATGCCCAAGAACAGGCATGAACGTGCTCTAAAGAGAGCCTGCACTGAATCTTTGTTTTGAGGGTTTTATCACTCTTCCGCAGGTGAGAATCTTCAGGCAGGGTTTCAGCAGAATATTCATCAGCTTTCCAGGTGTGTTTTTAATATGCTGATGTATCAAAATTAGTGTATAAGGGAGTTTGGGATTATTTTTCGGCCAGCTTCACTGCTTTACTTTTATCTTGGATTCGTCTAGCTCTAAGGGGGTTTTGTTATTTATTCCCCTGGCTTCATCCATCCTTGGGTTTGTCTGGCACAAGCAGCATTAATCGGGTCTCTGTTTTCTATCTTCCTGACCAAAGTCATTTAAGCTATTTATTCTTTGGTTAGGGAAAAGAGGTGTAAACTATTTGTTCTCAATTGTCCTTCCTTAGGGAAGATAACATCTTGCAATTCACTAGCTGTCTGTAAGTTGTTTAAATTCTTTGACCTTGTTAAGTGATTTTGTCTCAGTTTCCCCATTCCACTTGCCTAGGAATTTTTCTAGCTTTTTATTATCCAACCTCAAATTCCTCAAAATTGGGTGTTGACAGCACTTAAAAAACTAAAAACTATATTAAAATTGACTCATTGATCTTCACATCAGTTTTCAGCTTGCTTATTTGGGGTAACTGAGCCAAATAGTTGAGGAGGCTAGTAGTGCAGAGGTTACATAAACTGCAAAGAAAACATTTAATGAGAGTAAAATGGAGGACAAGTGGAAGTATAAGGAACGTCTGTAGGCTAGTCCACACCCAAGTCCCCCATTTTAGGGCATTAGTTAAGAACACAGATCTGGGATTTCTAGGATCTCTGATAATATCTGGTTGAGTTATAAAGCATGTTAAAAGTATGACTTATATTTTTCATGACAATAATATCTTAGCGTACTCCTTTATTCAAGGTGGCAGGTTCAGAAGTTACATTGTTGAGAGATACGAACTGGTAGTTTGGTAATTTAGGTTACAAGGATCCGTGACATTTGTAACTAAGAGGAAGGGGTGATCGTGGCCAAAGATAAAGAGGAGAGGCTGCGGTGGAAAACCAGAGGTGAGAAGTAGGAAATGGCACCGAGGACAGGGAGGGCTTTTCCCCGGTGGTTGAGGAGTGAACCCACACAGGCAGTTGCCTCCTGGGGAAAGCAATCATTTTTGGACTAACATAGATAGTAGTACCCTCTACCAGATTTTCTTTCAGACATGAGAGTTAGGGATGTACATTTTGGCAGAGAGTAAGAAGTATACCAGGATTATGGGTTAAGCAAAAAGCAAGCTCAGGCTGCATAATAAAATTCCTAATATTGCCCAGGCTGGTGTGGCTCAGTGGATTGAATTCCAGTCTCCGAACCAAAGAGTCCCTGGTTTGATTCCCAGTCAGGCACACGTCTGGGTTGCAGGCCAGGTCCCCAATAGGGGGAGATCAAGAGGCAACCACACATTGATGTTTCTATCCCTGTCTTTCTCCCTCCCTTCCCCTCTCTAAAAATAAATAAATAAAATCTTTTTAAAAATTCCTAATATTAAAAAAACAAAAGCAATAAATGTCCTGTGTCTAATTTGTCAGTGCCTTAAGAAAGGCAGACAATGAGGTTGCTGGACCAGTGATCTCGTTGTTCTGGATGAAGTTTGTTCTTAACCCAGGGACAAATCCATCTCCAACATCAAGGTCTTTGGCTGGGGTATTATCATCTGCAATGTCTACAGCAGATAAGAAACACATCTGAAGGCTGGACCCTAGAGAGTGTGGCTCAATTGGTCTATCATTCCCATTGACCTAAGGTAAGCCCCACCTGGCTAGTATCTAGCCCATGAAGTTTAACCAGTTAGAACTGTTCTTATATTTCAACACCAAAAAATTTGTGTAAAGAGAGGCGTGCAAACCATCAGTAAGCAACAAGTTTAAATACAAGCTCACCAACAAGTGACAACAGTTCCTTCCCAAGCTGCTCTCCTGGTGGTTTAGAACCAATTAGTAAGCCAAGAGCAGAACCCCGCAATAAGCTATGCAAGAGTCTGGGGTCATGGCCATGCTATCCTGCTCACAGTGCCAAATGTTTTACGAGATTGAAAGATTCCTCTGATAGCAGGACACAACACAGCGACACCCAAATACATGAACGGCAGAACTCTCTGTTACTCATAACTCCAAATGGGAGAAGCTTGCACACAAGGGTTGCCCCAGGGGCAGGGCAATAGCAAGCTGGAACTGTAGGGGGCAGTTTATACTGGGGAAGTGGAGGGGGGTTGCTAGGTTTGGGGGATTCCTTTGTGTTGGCAAATTTGAAAATTTTCACAGGTTCCAAGGCATTGTCTAGAATAGGCTCCTGGGGCAATTGGAGCAGGCGGCCCACAGTGAGAGCCCAAATAAGGAAGTAGTTGGGGTGTAGACTTAATCAGGTGCTCAAGAACAGAAACTGACTGGCCTCTAGCCAAAACCAAGGGCCGAAAACCAAACCAAGAGAGCATTAAAAAATAAAAACAAACTGTATCACACAGCCCTCAGACGAACCAGCCCTGCTTGGCACTGTGATCTGGGAGATCTAGCCTCCAAAACTACGAGGCAATCATTTCCGTTGTGTAAGCCACTGAGTGTGTGGTACTTTGTTAAGACAGTCCCAAAATGATATACTTTCAAACACGTAGTGTCATTCTCATTCCTGCCATTGCAGAGGACTGGTTACAGCATATCCTCGCCACACCTCCTGCGACAGTTTGTCACATCTCACATCTCCATTCAGATAAGCCACATTTCAAGCAGTCAGCAGCTGCTGTGGCACAGAACTAACATATTAGACACCACCATTCTAGAACATAATTTGTTTTTACGGTTAGAATAATGTTCTGATTTTTTTATTTATTGAATTTTAGAGAGAAAAAGGAAGGGAGAGAGAGAGAGAAAATGGGAGAGAAACATTGCTTTATGCAGTCACTGGTTGATTCTTACACGTGCCTCGACCAGGCGTGGAACCCACGACGAAGGCCAGTCAGTCCAATGCTCTAACCACCTGAGCTACCTGGCCAGGGCTAACACTTTTTGAAGAAATGGTTTTTAAAATAAAAAAATGTTTAATTCTTTCTCTGAACTGGACAATATTGCCAAATAGTATTCTGAGTTATTTTTAACATATCATTTTAAATAGTATAGACACAATGTACAATATAGCCATCAAAATACATATACATTTTTAACTCTTCTGAAATAATTTATTCAATTTTCCAATAGAACTTAAATGAGTTGCTACATGACCTTGGTGATAGCTAAAAAATAAAATTGAAAAGAAGAAATCAATTTTATTCTCTGTCATTTGTATGTTTCTCTAAAGACTTTTTCTTTTTTTCTCTTACATGCTATAAGTAACCAAAGTGCATTACAGAAAAAGCATTTGACAAAACTCAACACCAGTTGTTTTAGTCTGCTGGGACTGTACAACTTAAACAACTGAAATTTCTTTTCTCACAGCTCTGGAAGATATAAGTTCAAGGTCAAGGTACTGGCAAGGTTCTGGGAAGGCTTCTCTTCCTGGCTAGCAGACAGCTGCCTTCTGTGTCTCAGGTGTCTTTCCTCCGTGGGCGTGCTTGGAGTAAGAGATATCTCCAGTGTCTCTTTCAATAAAAACAATGTCATCAAATCACGTCCTTACTCTGATGAGCTCATTTAAACTTAATGACCCCTTAAAGACTTTATCTCATACCATCATGTTAAGGATTAGGGTTTCAGCATGTGAATTGTGGGGCACCATTCAGTCCATTATATAAAACAAAAATAAAGGCAACTTCTCCCACTTGATAAAGAGTTATCTTATCATTCTGGGAAAAAGCTGAAAGATGGCCCAAAGTTTTAAAATCTGGTGATGCTGCCATTGTCGATCCTGTTCCTGGTCAGCCCACGTGTGCTGCGAGCTTCTCCAACTGTCCTCCTTGGGGTCGCTTTGCTGTCAGAGCATGAGACAGACAGTGACTGTGGGAGTTTTCATAGCAGTGGACCAGAAGGCAGCTGCAGCCGGTAAGTCACCTCGTGGGCCCGGAAGCTCAGAGGGCTAAGTGAATATTATCCCAATACCTGCCACCCCAGTCTTAATCAGTGGTGGAAGAACGGTCTAGAACACTTTGTCTCAATTGGCCATTTCAGTTTAATAGTAAAAGACTGGTTAATGATAACAATGCATCATAAAAAAAACTGCAGGAGAAAAGGAGAATGCTTCATGGACTGTTAGGGCTTTTTTTTTTTTTTTTTTTTTTTGACAGGAGGTGGCAGTTTTTAAGTTATTCATAAGTTAGTAGTTTTTAAAATTAGTACTTTTTAATGGAAATGACCAAAACTCTGTCACAGAATTTTGAGACCCATTAAAAAACAGTTCAATGAGAAAAATCCACAGCTAAACTCATACGTGATTGTGAAAGACTGAATAGTGTTGAAAAGAAAATAAAGGGCATACAGATGAGAAAGAAAGAAATGAAACGGTTCCTATTTGAAGGTGACATGATGGATCTGTTTGTATTAATGTCAAAATCATCAATGTTGCTGTACTATAGTTTTGCAAAATATTACCTGAGGAAATTCATTTTCCCATGCATAGGGAAGCATAGCCCTGGACTTTACATGCGTGCTAAAGAGCACGGACTCCATGTGTAAGATGGCCCAAGTCGGCATGCGTAGACCTATGTTAGTGGAAAACAGAATTTCCTGAAGGGGAATTTGGCTAACATATTTCTTAAAATTTACTGCCTTGCTGGATCTTTCCCCCCTCCCTGGATCAAAGGGCTTATGCTAATGAATGCCCAGGCTCTTCCTGCCCAAATGTTTATGGTTCTTGAGTAATCAGCCCAAGCTTGCTCTTCCTACATTTGCATATCTACCCCTTTGATGTATGGCCCTGGTTTGTCTACCACTAAACCTGAATATACATTCTATGCATAAATTAATGAAGACTAATCTGATGCTCTGTGCCCAAAATCTTCAATAAAAACCCCTGGACCCAAGGCTCAGGGCTCTCTCCCAGATGATGAGGGAGGAGTCACGTGGTCCCAGATCCCTTTTCCTGCGTATTTTTGAGTGAGATTTATTTACACGCATTCAGTTACGGTCACCACAGATTATGCATAGCTGTGATCCTCGACAATTACCATTAGAGGAGACTGGGTAAAGAGCACATAGGATCTGTCTATATTACTACTTAAAACTTTGTGAATCTATAAATATCTCAAAATATCTAAAAATTTAATTAGAAAATAAAAATGTGGTAATTGCTGGGGGAAGGGGATATAAGGGGACTAAATGGTAATGGAAAGAAATACAATAAAGATTAAAGCAAAAATAAATAAATAAATAAATACTCAAAAAAAAAAAAGGAAAAGAAAATTACTTCAGGACCAGAACTAAAAAAATGAAAACAAACTGTATTCTGTCATTTGTTAACTGTTCATAAAGAAACTTCTCCCTATATATGTTGCAAGTAATTAAGCTCCATTATTTTTATTGTGATAACTATATACAATTTAAACTTCACATCTTACCCATTTTAAAGTATACAGTTATTGGCTTTGAGTACATTCACAGTGTTGTGAAATCATCACTACTACCAAGTTCCACAAGTTTTCATCATCACAAAAGAAAACTCTGTACTCATTAAGTATTCATGACCTATTCCCCCTATTCCACCTATTGCCAAACACTAATCTGCTTTCTGTCTCTATGGATTTGCCCATTCCGACCGTTCAGATAAATGTAATAATATAATACATGGCCTTTTGTGTCTGACTTCTTTCATGTAGCATAATGTTCTGTTTGTTTGTTTGTTTGTTTACTTACTTACTTATTTATTTAAATAATACTTTTTAAATCCTCACCCAAGTATACATTTATTGATTTTAGGGAGAAAGGAAGGCAGGTGGAAAGAGAGAGAGACACACACAAATTGATTGGTTGCCTCCTGAACACAACCTGACTGAGGACTGAAACTGGCCTGGGTATGTGCCCTAGCCAGGAATCAAATCTGCAACCTTTTAGTGCATGGGACAATGCTCCTACTAACTGAGCCACCTGGCCAGGACGATGTAACAGAATGTTTTTAAAGGTTCATCCATGCAGTAGCACATATCAGTACTTCATTTTTTCATGGCCAAATAATGTTCCATTGTATGGGTATATCACATTTTGTTTATCTATTAACTGATGAACTTTTGAGTTGTTTCAAGTGCTGCTATGAACATTAGTACATAACTTTGTTTGAACAACTGTTTTCAATTACTTTGGCTATACACCTATGAGTGAAATTGCTGAGCCATATGTAATTCTATGTTTAAATTACTGAAGACACCAAATTGTTGTTCACAGTGGCTGCATTGTTGTACATTTCTACTAGAAATATATGAGAGCTTTTAGTGGGTGTGAAGTGGTATCTCATTTTGGTTTTGATTTGCATTTTCTATTTTTTTTTAAGATTTTATTTATTTTCAGAGAGGAGATGGGAAGGAGAGAGGGAACCATCAGTGTGTGGTTGCCTCTCAAGCGCCCCCTACTGCGGACCTGGCCCACATCCCAGGTATGTGCCCTGATCAGGAATCAAAACAGGGACCCTTTGGTGCATAGTCCTGTGCTCAATCCACTGAGCCACACCAACCAGGGCTGATTTGCATTTTCTTAATGACTAATGACATGGTCTGTCTTATCATGCTTGTTGGCCATTTTTACGTCTTTTTGGAAAAATGCCTATTCAAGTCTTTACCCATTCTAAAATTGAATGTCAGTTTGTTTTAAGTAGTACATTTTTAATGTATTCTGGTTACTCAAACCTTATCAGATATAAGATTTGCAAATATTTTTTTCACATTCTATGGGTTGTTTTTCACTTTTACGCACAAAACTTTTTAATTTTGATGAAGTCTAATTTCTCTATGTTGTCTTTGGATGCTTGTGCTCTTGATGTTCTATCTAAAACTTATTGCCAAATCTAAAGGTAGTGAAGATGTTTTCTTCTAAAAACTTTATAGTTTTAGGGCTTATACTTAGTTCTTTGATGTACTTTGGGTTTATATTTAATATGATATGAGATACTGGTTTAACTTTTTTTTTTTTTTTTTGCATGTGGTGACCCAGTTGTACCAGCACCGCTTGTTGACAAAGCTGTTCTTACCTCCTCCACTGAATGATCTTAGCACTTCTGTTGCAAATCAGTTGGTTATAAGAGTATGGTTTATTTCTGGACTCTTAATTCTATACTATTGGTCTATATCTTTGTCCTTTGGCCAATTGCAAACTGTTTTGATTACTATAGCTTTGTGAAAAGTTTTAAAATTGGGAATATAAATTCACCAACTTTATTCTTCTTTCTCAATATTGTTTTGATTATTTGGGGTCCCTTGCAATTTCATGTGAATTTGAAGATTTTCTATTTCTGCTAAAATAAAAAAATAAATAATTAGCTGGCCATTGAATTTTGTTGGGGATTGTATTAAATATGTAAATTTCTTTGAGGAATGTTGCCAAGCCACAAACATGGAATATCTTTCCATTTAGTTAGAGCTCCTTCAATTTCATTTAGCAATGTTTTGTATTCCTTAGTATTTTATTCTTTTTGATGTCATTGTAAATGGGATTATTTTCTTAATTTCCTCAGTTACAATGTTCATTGTTAGTATATAGAAATATGTCACATTCTTGAATGTTGATTTTATGTTCTACAACTTTGCTAAATTTGTTTATTAGTCCTAATTGGGTTTAAGGAGTTTCTTTGGTATTTTGTTTAGAATATTCTATATATAAGATTATGTCATATGTTAAAAGAGATAGTTTTATTTCTTACTCATCAATTTGGAAAGCTTTTGTTTGCTTAATTGCCCTGGATAGAATATCTGGTGTAATATTGAGTAAAAGTAGCAGAAACGGGTATTTTTACCTTGTCTTTGATCTTAGGAAAAGACCCTCCAGTTTTTCAACAGTATGACATTACTATGGGTTTTTTTAATAAATTTCCTTTACACACTGAAGAAGTTCTATTCCTAGGTTGCTTAATGTTCTTATCATGAAGGAATAATGTATTTTGTCAATGTTTTTTCTTCATCTTTGAGATAATTATGATTTTTTTCTTTATTCTATTAAGTTATGAATTACATTGATTGATTTTCATATGTTGAACCAATCTTGCATTCTTGGGATAAATATCATTTGACCATGGCTTATAATTCTTTTAATATACTACTGTATTCAGTTTGCTAGTATTTTGAGGATTTTTCCCTCTATATTGATAAGGGATATTGGTGTGTAGTTTTTTTTTATTGTCCTTGTCTGGTTTTTACATCAGGGTAATGCAGACCTCATAGAATTAGTTGATAAGTATTTTCCCCTCTTCTACTTATTGAAATAATTTGAAAAGAATTGGCCATAATTCTGCTTGAAATGTTTGGTAGGATTCACCAGTGAAGCCACTGGGTCCTGGACTCCTCTTTGTTAAGAAGTTTTTATATGTATGATTCAATCACTTTACTTGTACAAGTTTGTTCAGATTTCTATTACTTCTTGAATCAGTTTTAGTAATTTATGTATTTCTAAAGATATGCCAATTTCATCTAGGTTGTCCGATTTGTTGGCATTCAATTGTTCATAGTGTCTTATAAATATTTTTTAATAAATATTTACTTTATTGTTTTTCCATTACAGTTGTCTGCATCCTCTCCCTTCCCCTCCCTCACCTCCTCCATCCCCACCTCCCTTCCCTGGTGTCTTATAAATATTTATTTCTTAATCTCTGTGAGGTTGGTATAAATGTCCTTTCTTTCTCTCTCTCTCTCTCAACTGACCAATTTTACTGATCTTTTTTAAACAATCTCATTTTCATTAACTCTTTTGTTTTACTATTCTTTATTTTGTTTATCTCCACTCTAACCTTTATTATTTTCTTATTGTGCTTGCTTTGGTTTTAGTTTGCTCTTCTATTCTAGTTCTTTAAAGTCTGCAGTTAAGTTATAAATTTAAGATTTTCTTATTTTTCAATGTAGGGATTTATAGCTACACATTTCCCTCTGAGCACTGCTTTCACTACATCTCATAAGTTTAGGTATATTGTGTTTACAATTCTAGTTATTGTATTTTATAATTTCCTGTCAATTGTTCTTTGATCCATTAGTTGCTTTAAAAAATGATATTTAATGGAGAAGCCAAAGAACTTATATGTGTGACCCATGGACATGAACTAATGGGGGGATACTGGAGGTAGGATGCATGCAGGTTGGAGAGGAGCAAGGGAGAAAAAAATGGGACAACTCTAATAGCATAATCAATAAAATATACTTGAAAAATAAAAAAAGATATTTAGTTTCTCCATATTTTATATTTTCCAGTTTCTTTCTGTTGTTGACTTCTAGTTCTATTCCATGATGGTCAGAGAAGATATTTTTTATGATTTCAATATTTTAAATGAATTGAAATTTTTTTGTACACTCAAGAAAAAATGTGTATTCTGCTGTTTGGGCATGTGGTGTTATGTATATATCTCTTAGGTTCTGTTAATTTAAACTGTTGTTCAAATCTTCTATTTCTTATTGATTATTTGTCTAGTTGTCTCATTCTTTATTAAAATTGGGTATCAAGAGCAAGTAGAAGGAAGGAAATAACCAAGATCAGAACAGAATTAACTGGCATAGAGACTAGGAGCACAAGTCTAAGGATCAATAAATCCAGGAGCTTGTTCTTTGAAAAGTTCAACAAAATAGACAAGCCTTTAAGTAGATTCATCAAGAAAAAAGAGAGAGAACCCAAATAAACAGAATCAGAAATGAAAGAGGAGAGACTACAACTGATATCACAGAAATACAAAGGATTGTAAGAAATTACTATGAAGAACTATGTGCCAAGAAATTTGTAAACCTAGGTGAAATGAACAAATTTCTAAAAATAAATAAATAAATTCCAAAACTGAATGAAGAAGAAGCAGAAAGCCTAAACCGACCAATAACAGCTGACAAAATTGAAGCAGTAAACAAAAAACTCTCAACACACAAAAGCCCTGGACCTGAGAGTTGTACAGGAGAATTCTACAAAGCATTTAAGGATGATCTAACCCCTACCCTTCAGAGACTATTCAAAAAAATCCAAGAAGATGGAAGACTCACAAACTCTTTTTATAAAGCCAGCATCATCCTAATCCCAAAACCAGATAAAGACATAACAAAGAAAGAAAACTTCAGGCCAGTACCATTGATGAACGTAATGCTAAAATCCTCAACAAAATATTAGCAAACCACATCCAGAAATACATTAAAAAGATCATACACCATGATCAAGTGGGATTCATCCCAGAGATGCAAGGATGGTACAATACTTGCAAATCAATAAACATAATACATCACATAAACAAAAGCAAAGACAAAAATCACACGATCATAGCATAGACACGGAAAAATCATCTGATAAGGTACAGCACCCATTTATGTTAAAAAACATTCAGCAAAGTGGGAATAGAGCAAGCATTCCTCAACATAATAAAGGCCATATACTAGAGACCTACAGCCAACATCATATTCAATGGGCAAAATCTCAGCGCTTTCCCACTGGGATCAGGAACAAGACAAGGATGCCTGTTTTCACCATTTCTATTCAACATAGTATTGGAAGTCTTAGCCACAACAATCAGACAAGAAAAAGAAGTAGAAAGCATCCAAATTTGAAAGGAGAAAGTAAAACTGTCATTGTTTGCAGATGGCATGAGAGTATATATAGAAAACCCTATAGACTCCAGCAAAACACTCCTCAACCTAATAAGTGAATTTGGCAAAGCAGCGGGATACAAAGTCCATATTCAGAAATCAAAGGTATTTTTGTACACAAGCAATGAAAGAGCAGAAACAGATATTAAGGAGAAAAAATGTCATTTACTATAGCAACACACACAGAAAAAAACATGCATTTATCTTTTAAATCACAAAAGGAAAATTTTCAAACCAAAAAGATAATACCGCTTTTTATATTAAACAAGGTAGTTGCCCGTACTGGTGTTCTTTATTTCTTCATAAACAATTTACTCTCTAGTGTTTTATTTCAGTCTGATGGATTTTCTTCAATGTTTCCTGTAGGGTAGGTGTCCATGGAATAAACTCTTTCAGCTTTTGTTTAACTGGGAATGTCATGATTGCTTCTTTATTTTCGAAAGACAAATTTGGTATATATAGTATTTTCGTTTACCAGTGTTTTCTTTCAGAACTATAAATATGTCATCCTGCTTCTCTCTGGCCTCATAGTTTCTAATGAATAATTGGCTGTTAGTCTTACTGAGGTTAATGAGATGCTAGCCTTGTATATAATGAATCATTTCTCCATTGCTGATGTCAAGATTATCTTTGATTTTGGCTTTTAACAGTATAACTATACGTCTCAGTGTGGATCTCTTTGAGTATTTTTACTTGGAATTTGTTGAGTGTCTTGGATGTGAGGATTTGAGAAGCTTTTGAACATTATTGCTTCAAGCACTTTTCTACCTCCCCTTTTTTTTCTGTCCTCTCCTTTTTAGACTCACATTATGTAGCCGTTGCTATACATAAGGATGTTCCCAAAGGCCTCTTAGGTTTCCTTTTCATCATTCTTTTTTCTTTCTGTTTCTTCAAATGAATAATTTCAATTGACCTATCTTAACTTCTGTTTCTTTCTTCTACCTGTTCAGATCTATTGTTGAGTTTCTCTAGTGAATTTTTCATTTCAGTTATTGGGTTTTATAGTTCCTGAATTTCTACCTGATTCCTTTTTATAATTTAATTTATTGACATTATCTATTTAGTGAGATGTTATTCTCCTGATTTCTCTAAATTCTTTGTGCATACTTTTCTTTAACTTTTCCAGCACATTTAAAATAGTTTATTTAAAACTTTTTGCTAGTAAGTAAAAGCATTTCTTTAGTGACAGTTTCTTTTTTAAGTGCATTAACCATACTTTCTTGACTTTTTTGTATGCCTCATAATTTTTTTATGAAACCTGAACGTTTTAAATATTATAATATGGCATTCTGGAATAAGAGTCTCTCTTTCTGCAGAGTTTATTGTCCCAGCTTGTTATATTCTTTTTTTATTTTTTATTTTTTTAAATAATTACTTTATTGTTGTTCAATTACAGTTGTCTGCATCCTCTCCCCTCCCCTCCCCCTACCCCTCCAACCCCACCTCCCTTCCCCACCTCCCTCCTCCCCCTTGGTTCTGTCCATGTGTCCTCCATAGTAGTTCCTGAAAACCCTTCTCCCATTGTCCCCTCCCCCCTCCCCCCTGGCTATTGTTAGACTGTTCTTAATTTCAGTGTCTCTGGTTATGTTTTGCTTGCTTTCTGCTTTTGTTGA
>PVJI01026963.1:0-18304 GCA_004026765.1 Micronycteris hirsuta
GTAGGACGCCAGGACCTTGCGCACCAGGTCCCTCCACGAGGCGGCCTCCTCGGCAGTGCTGGCCTGCAGCTTCAGGACGGCCTTGGCTGTGATGATTTTGAAGAAGGACAGGCCCCCGAGGCTCGTGTCTGGCAGGATGTCTCGTATGGTCTCCACTCCGTGGCTGTCACTCAACAGCTTCTCACTGTTTCTCACGCGAAAGCATTTCAGGGACTCCAAGGACAGGGAAAAAATGTAAGGTGTCCAGGTCCTGTCTGCGTACAAGTACAAGAGGGACTCTTTGATGGCGTCTGGCTCGGGAACTTGGGCAGAGGACCAGTCAAACTGCGTGCCCTGGAGGGTTTCGGGCTCCGTGAGCGAGTCTGAGTGGGAGGGGAGGCCGCCCTGGGGGCCTTCGGGGAGGTCCTCGGGCTGCTCTGGGTACTGGATGTTCACCCACTCATCCTCCTGCTGGGGCCGGCACTTCTGCAGGGCCTCCCGCACCCGGTCCAGCCAGTCCTCGGCCTCATCCTGGGAGGAGGCCCGCAGGGTCAGCTTCTTGCCTGAGAAGACCAGCTCGAAGCGGCCATCACCGTGGGCCGGCCCCACGGACTCGCAGCGCAGCAGCGAGCAGTTCTCCACGCAGGTGCGCTCCTCGCCGTTCAGGTAGAGGCGAAACTCCAGCGGGGAGAGCTCACAGAAGAGCTCCTTCCAGATGCCCATCGCTCCCCGCCGCTCCACGGTGCCCAGCTTCATGAGACCCCGGAACGGGTTGGACAGTCCTAGAGGCGGAAAGAGGCACTTTAGACAATGGGCCTGTCCCTTTACGACCCAGGGAAAAAAGTCTCTGGAGCCCGTGGTCCTGTGGGTGCAGACAAAGTGACTGTCACCAGAACACAAGCCAGCCACTTTTGCTCTGAGGGACAGAGCAGCCACTGCAGGGTTTCAGGCAGAGGGACGTGATCTGACATATTCTAAATGGGGGAGTCATCCTGGCTCAAGGTTGAAGGACTGCAGGGGGACAAAGACTAGTTAGGAGACTATTGTCATAAACAAGGCCAGGGCCCTGGCTGGTGTGGCTCAGTGGCTCAGTGGATTGAGTACCAGCCTGTGAACGAAAGGGTTGCTGGTTCGATTCCCAGTCAGGGCACACGCTTGGGTTGTGGGCCAAGTTCATACAACCCAAGTGCTTGACAGGCAACCATACATTGCTGTTTCTCTTCCTCTCTCCCTTCCCCTCTCTAAAAATAAATAAATAAAATCTAAAATAAAGATAAAAATAAAAACCAGGCCAGGGATGCCCGTGAACCCATGAGGCAGTGGAGGTGGTAAGAAGTGGACGATTCTGCATATGCAACAGGATTTGTTGATGGATTTGATGTGTGGTATGGAACAAAGAAAATCGAGGATAACTCCTAGGTGTCTAGCCCCTGCATCTGGGAGGATGAGGCTGGCCATTTTATGACATGAGAAGAGAAGTGGGAAAATCAGAAAGTCCTTTTCAGACACATCACCTTAGAGAGCCTACTAGACATGCGTGGAGCCGATGGAGATCTGAATGTGAAGTTCACGGTCAAGGTTCACAGATGAAAATTGGGGAGCTGTTGGCATAAAGCCCTTGAGAGTAGGTGAGATCAGCTGGGAACTGGGTGTTGATAGAGAAGAGGACCCAGGACTGAGCGCTGGGGCGCAACAGCTGAACCCCAGAGCCCGCCTCATGCCTCCCTCCCTCCCTTTCTTCGCAGCTCCTCAAGTCACCTGGTTTGCGGGGCTTGCTTGGTCCCCTGTATGAAATGCTGCACCCTGACCTGTTCTCCACAGCAGTTATGATCACCAGCCCATGCCCTGTGTTTGCTGGTTGATTTTCTTACTTCCTGTCTCTCCCACTAGAACGTAAGTCCCATGAAGCCAGGGACCTCGCTCTCTCTCCTGCTGTGTCCCGAGCACCTAGAACAGTGCCTGACACACCACAGGGGCTCGATTAATATTTGCTGAGTGAGTGAGTATGTGCCCACGTGCCACACGCTGCTCAGAGCTCCCTGCTCCCAGGGAGTCTGCCACCAGGGGACACACAATTCCTTCTCCCAGCCTGGACCACTGCAGAGGGTCTGCCGGCTCCTTAGGGAACCTGATGACCCAGGCACGAAGCACGCCTTCTCCAGCATGGTTACAACCGTATCACCTGGCTGGCAGAAAAACCTAAGAGCAGCCAGCACGGAGACCAGGGCTGTACCCACACTCCCCATGCCAGGGCCCCACGAACCTGGCCAGAGTTCTCGGCTGGGCCACTGCAAAGAAAAAACGAAAGAGCCTGGCTCGAGGGCACACTTGTTTGTTTGATTGAGAGAGGAAGTTCATTCATGAGGGTTACAGAAAATTAGGTTATGGTTATTGAGTGCATTCTGGACCTCATGAGGAGGGGCAGGAGCGGGGAGATCAAGCTGGCCTCAGTGCAAGCATCACACAGAGGCCACTACACTGATCTGAGAATGCCCCCAGAACTGTTAAATAAACCATCGGAGACAGAGGCCTTGGGAAGGAGCACCTGAAACTCGTGGGCCTTCGAGAGGCAGGCTTTGCCCTGGGCTCCAGACAGAATCAAGAATTCTGCATAATAAGATTTACGGGGTAGTTTCAGGGAGGGTATTTTCCACTTCAATATAAGGAACAGTATTTTTGCACTCTAGGCAGTTTGGGATATTACTTTTCAAGGTTGTATAAGAAAACACAGTACCTTCCCTGCAATGCTTTCTTGAATGACTCAGCAACGGTGGCTCCTTTTTATATTTTGGGATGAGGGTTTTCTGGTGAGAAGACCCCCCTCAAGCGGTAAGGAAAGAGAGGCCTTCGGAACTGCTTTCCGAAAGGCAGCCCCGCAGGGAGGCCGCCCGGAGCTCCGCAGCCACCTACCCATCTGCCTGCGGTGCACCACCCGGAAGTTCTTATGCTCTCGCGCCTCGGCCGCCTTGCTTTTCCTGCTTCCTGGGGAAGGCACACAGGCCTTGTCTAAGGCCCCCATGGAGGAGCTCTTTCTCGGTCCTTGAGAGAAATGCCTGAGGAGCCCAGGCCCGGACTCTGGAGTGCCCCCGGAAGAAGCCACGGAGCGATCGGAAGGACTGGAAGGACTCTCTGGGGGTCGTTCCTGGGGAGGCCGGTAGAAGTCGTCTTCCGAGATCCAGCTCTTGCTTTTCTATTAGGAAAGAAGTAAAGATATAGGCTGTTTTTAAAGGTTTTTTTTTTAATGTCTTCATTGAGATATTCACAGAGTTGGGCAACCGTTACCACTAAGTGGAGAACATTCTCATTACTCGTAAAGCAACGGCATTCCCATGACCCGCCACTCCTCATTTCCCCCCAACCACTTCAGTCCTAGGCAACCAATCATCCACTTTCTGTTTCCACAGATTTCCCACTTTGGACATTTCGTATAGATAAAATCTTGTAACATGCGGTCATTTTTCGCTGGCTTCTTTCCCCTTAGCATAATGCTTTTGAAGTTCATCCATGCTGTAGCATGCATGCGCTTCATTCCTTTTTATCACCCAATAATATTCCAATGTACGCCTGGGCCCCGTTTTGTTTATCCACTCGTCAGCTGACGGGCATGTGGGTTTCTCCTACTCTTTGGCAATTACGAACAATGCTGCCGTGAAGATTCATGCACGGATTTTTCTGTGGATGTGTTTTCTACTCTCTTGGCCATACACCTGGAAGTGAAATGAACGGTAACTAGGTCTAACTTTTTGAGGCACTTCCAAACTGTTTTCCTCAGTGGCTGTACCACTTTACATCCTCACCAGCCACGTATGAGGGTTTCAATTTCTCCAAGTCCTCTCCAGCATCTGTTGTCATCTGTTTGTTTAACTATAGACACCCTGAGGGGTATGAA
Source organism: Micronycteris hirsuta (assembly GCA_004026765.1). Lineage (NCBI taxonomy): Eukaryota > Metazoa > Chordata > Mammalia > Chiroptera > Phyllostomidae > Micronycteris > Micronycteris hirsuta. The sequence goes on from PVJI01026963.1 coordinate 3,869, forward strand.
GTGCAATCCTGCGGTTCTGATCTGCACTTCTCCAATGTCTAATGACCCTGAGCATCTTCTCGTGGGTTTCTTGGTCCCTCGTACGTCTTCTTTGGAGAGGAGGGTGGAGCAGATTCTTCCCTGAACCGCGGAGGCAACCAACCCTGCCAACATCTGGATTTTGGGCTTCGAGCAGAGAACACATTCCTGTCATTCTAGGCCATCCAGTTTATAGTGCTGTTACAGAAGCCCTAGAAAACAAGTATAATTTGCAATAATTTCTCCAATTCTACAGGCTGTCTTTTCATTTTCCTGATGGCACCCTTTGAGGCACAAAATTTTTAAATTGTGATGTAGTCCAATTCATCTGTTTTTTTTTCCTCTGTGCTTTTGGTATTATATCTAAGAAACCATTGCCTAACCCAAGGCCACAAAGATTAATTTACTCCTGTGTTTTCTGCTGAGAGCTTTGTAGTTTTAGCTCTCAGAATTAGGTCTATGATCTACGTCGAGTTAATTTTGTGTACGGTGTGAGGAAGGGGTCAACCTTTACTCTTCTCTATGTGGATAGCCAGTTGTCCCAGCACCATTTGTCTAAGGGGTGTAGAGGTTTTCGGTCCTGCCTATCAGGTTTGAGATAAGGTGAGCAGGACCCAGAGTCCTGACTGGCCGCCCCGCATCTGCCCCCCACCACAGAGCAGGCACCCGAGGCCCGGCAGCCAGGCCCCTTCCCTTCTGCTGCTGTCGCTCCGGGTCTGGAGTCGCTCATTGGCTTTGGGACGTGGAGTGGGTCTGCAGTCAGGGGCTCGTGAGAAGGGATTCCACCTTCTTTCCCCCCACTATTTCGAGCACTCCCGGCCCTTCTGGGCCTGAGTGCATAAGAGCAGTGGCGAGGAAGCTGGCTGGGCCACCGGACATGGCTGTCTACATGGAGGAAATGAGTCACACAAGGGATGGGACCAGCCCTCGTGTGACTCAACCTGATGTTGCTATTTCCAACCCTTCAATCAGGACTGCCCTCCCTGCTCCCACAGAGAGGGAAGGGGAGCGGGGCTGGGGCTTCCCCTGATGGCCTGGTTTAGACAGTTTAATTCATGCAGATGCTGTAAGACTCCTTCAGCCAACAGGGAGAGCTCGGAGTCAGGCACTCAGCAGAGGGGCCCACAGAGCGAGGCCTCCAGGACTTCCTCTGAAAACCCGCAGCCCTGGCAGCTGTTTCCTCCTGCCAGTGACAGGACAATGTCAGTGAGGGTGGCTAGAGGGGACCATTTACAACACAGGATTCTGGACAAAGCCTGACGAGGTCATTTAGACGCAGGGGGACCCTCTGAGGAAGGTGGGCAGCAGCAACCTCCTGGCAGTCCAGGCCGCCTCACGCGACCTGGCACACACAGCCCCTGCTAATGGCCCTAATGGGACCACTATACACTGAGACTCAGCTCAGGGGTCATCTGTGTACAGTGGCCCCCAACCTTTTTGGCATCGGGGACCAGTTTCATGGAAGGCAATTTTTCCACAGAGGCGGGGGGAGGGCGGGGGAGGAGACACAGGAGGCAGAGCTCAGGTGGTAATGCAAGCGAGCAAAGCTTTGTGGGCTCGCCCGCTGCTCACCTGCTGCTGTGCAGCCCAGTTCCCAACAGGGCACGGACTGGCACCAGTCCGCCGCCTGAGGACCGGGGACCCCGATCTACTGCCTCCTCCTGGAGGCTTTCCTTCCCCACCCCCCTCCCACTGCCCAGCTGGGCTCCCGGGGCGTCCTCGTCTGACCCCCATCCTAGGACCCACAACGCTGTTGGAAAGCACAGGTCTCGACTGTCCAAACATCTTTAACGTAAAATGACAAGGGTGGGGGGAGGGAACCGGAAGGAAGGAGGCACGTGTGCGTTCTGAGATGGTGCACAGTCACTGGGGCGGGCGCCTCTGTCCACGGCGGCAGGGGAGGCCACTAGGGAACGGGCAGACGTGCTCCAGGGACCACAGGTCAGCCACCAGGAAATAGAACTCGAAGGAAAACCTTTTGTTCCCTTAAGCACTGTAGAAAAACAGCGGGGACACTGGGTCCTTGGAGCTTCTGCACACAGGCCTGGACCGAGCCCTGTGGCTGTGCCCCACGCCGGGGCCCCGTTACAGAGCAGAGAGGGAGGTGAGGGGAAGAGGAGCGCACCATCACCTCCTTTCTCCCGCCCCTTTTGTTCCGCCTTCCTACCTCTTGCTCGCCCGGGGGCCCACATCTGGCCACTTCCCTGCCCCTTTAACAGCGAGGGCGGTGGGAAATCACCATCAGTTAAGGATCTCGGCCAGAGCAGCACCTGCTGCCAGGGACCCAAGACAGAGGAATGCCACCTGGAGTTACTAGAGGCACTGGGACGCTTTACACAACAGCTAACCCCAGAGAGGAGTCTGGCCGAGGAGTGAGATCCCAGGCGTCTGGACCACCATCAGAAGAGCTCGTCTTGTCCTGCCTGGAGGAAGGAAGCCTGTGCTGTGGGAGGGCGGCCCAGGAGGGCAGTGACTGGGGCTAGCTCTCAGCAACTTAGGCTGAGCAACCAACCCACACCCCCCACCCCAGTCCCACAGATACAGTCCCCCTGGGGAGGGCCCCATGCCCTGCACCGTTCCTTCCCAGCACTTCCCACAGTGTAATTAAGGTATCTAATCTGGTGTCTGTACCCAAAGAGCAGGGCCCTCGACTGTCCTGTTCCATTCCTGTACCAAGCATGGTGCTTTGAACTGAATGAAATTTTTTAAAAAAATTTTAAAGGAAGATTGAATGGCGCTTGGAATTCAAAAACTTGACAATGAACTCCCCTCCCAAAGCGGAAAATAAACAGCAGTGACTCAGCAACAGGAGCATAAGGAGATGAGGAGCATGGGGCAACACACGGGGCACAGCCCCCAGGCTGTGCTGAGGCATGGAGCCCACCGGCCGGCGTGGGCACAGGGGCGCCCAGCAACTGCCAGTGGAGGAATGAATGGGCCCACAACTCCCAGGGGATGTGGGCCCCGGAAGGGGAGGGCGTCGGAGGAGCTCACATGGGTCTTTGATTCCACGTTCCCCAAGCAACCCTGCAATGGCCAGACTCCCCTGAGGCCCGCGAGGAGGCGGAGTCGGCCCTGCCCAGGCCGACCTGCCCACCCTGCGCTTGGTGGCGCGCTTCTCAGTGTAAACGTACAAGCTGGCATTTCAACAGTCTCCAGAGAGTTCGAGAACTATTCATTGATACCCACTCTCTCCCAGGTACAGTGCCTGGAACTGACAATACCGAAGTGAACGGACAGGGTCTTTCACGTCAGGGCGCCAATATTCTAGTCGGGAAGACAGAACATAAACAAGCAGACAAATGAAGAGACACTATAATTTCACACAGTGGTGAGAGTTACAAAGTGAAGCAGGTAAATGGGAAAGAGAGCCGCTGTTGCTTTGAAGTCAGGTGGTAGGGGAAGGCTGGGGCCACAGGGCAGAGAAGGAGTGAGTCAGAAGAGGGCCCAGGGCACCGAAAGTGGAACTGCCTGGGGCTGGAAGGGACTTGCTCTGTCCTGAGCTGCACGAAGGCCAGGGGGTCAAAAGCTGGTGAGCAGAGGAGGCGCTCTGCTGACGTGCGAAGCTGCTCTGCCCAGACGCTGCTGGCGAGGAAAGAAAGGACAGCGCTGATGTAGCACCCATGTGAGGACAACTTAGCACAAGCACCGTGAGAAAACTTTTTGGCAGTGCCTACTAAAGCTAAACATATGCCTACCCAATGACCTAGCCATTCCACTGCTAAACATACACCCACAGAAACGGGGCTATAGGGCCCTGGTCGGGTAGCCCAGTTGGTTAGAGCATCATCCCGATACACCAAGGTTGTGGGTTCAATCCCCAGGCAGGGCAGGTACAAGAATCAACCAGTCAATGCATCAGTAAGTGGAATAGCAAGTCGATGTTTCTCTCTCTCTAAAAATCAATAAATAAAAATCATAGTTAAAAAAAGTGAGTAAATAGGTTCACCAAAGGCAAGTACAAGAATATTCGCAGCAGCTTGCTTCATGGCAGCCCCGAACCCGGAAACGGCCCCCATGTCTGTGAGCGGGGGCCCGGAGAAGCATATCAGGACGTGGTCTCACTTCGCCAAAGTGCTCCAGAGCAACGGAAAAGGCCGAGCTGTAGCCCGTCCTGTGTGCACAGGGGAGTCTCAGACATAATTTTCAGTGAAGGAAGCAACTGAGTAGGTATGGTATGATTCCACTTACATCAAGTTCAATGGCAGGAAAAATGAATCTCAGTGGTTTCCTCGCATGGGCTGCAGATGCTGTACATCTCGACCTGGAGGGCGGTCGCAGAGTGTTCAGCACATATGATTGCTCACTGAGGTACACCCGAGGGTCTGGATCTTCAAATACATCTCATCTCAAAGCTTTTTAAAAGGGGGAAGTAATAGTCTTTTCGACAAATGGTGCGGCTGCAACGGGAAATGCAAATGAATGCAGCAGGACCTCATCCTTACACCACATGTAAAAATTAACTCAAAATGGATCCCAGGTCTAAATGTAAGAACTAAGAACAACAATAAACACACATACATGAAAAGGAACTAAAACTATAAACATTTTAGAGTAACACATAGGAGTAAATCTTCATGGTGTGATTAGGAAATGGCTGCTTATATGCACCACCAAAGCACAAACGACAAACAAAAAAAAGATAAATTAGACGCCATCAAAGTTTAAACCTTTTATGCTGCAAACGACACAATCAAGAAAGTGGAAAGAGCCCTGGCTGGGTGGCTCAGCTGGTTGGAGCGTCGCCCCGTACACCAAAAAGTCGCCGGTTTGATACCTGGTCGGAGCATGTATGGGGGGCAACCGATGCATACGTCTCTCTCACACTGATGTTTCTCTCCCCCCGCTCTCTAAAATCAATGAAAATATCCTCAGGTGAAGATTTAAAAAGATTAATTTTTTAAAAAAGCGAAAAAACAATTCACAGAATGGGAGAAAATATTAGAAATTACATGTCTAATACGGGTATAGGGTCCAGAATATATGAAAAACTACTGTAACTGTTTATTAACTAATGCCCTCCCAATAAATTAAATAAAAAGTAAAAAAAAAAAAAAACCTTATTATAACTCAGTAATAAAAAGACAGATAACCCTGGGCAAAGGTCCTGATTACATCTCTCCAAAGAAGGTACAGAGCCCTCGCTGGTGTGGCTCAGTGGATTGAGCGCAGGCTGGGAACCAAAGGGTCGCTGGTTCGATTCCCAGTCAGGGCACATGCCTGGGTTGCGGGCCAGGTCCCCACTGGGGGGAGCACAAGAGGCAACCATACATTGCTGTTTCTCTCCCTCCCTTCTCCTCTCTCAAAATAAATAAAATTTAAAAAAAAGAAGGGACAGAAATGACAATAAGCACACAGAAAGATGCTCCACATCACTGACCATCAGGGAAATGCAAATCCAAACCGTAGCGGGATGCCACTTCCCACCCACTAGAGTGGCAAAAACGACAACAATGACAATGACAACGAAGACGGTAAGAACTGTTGGTGAGGATGGAGAGGAACTCACTGCCAGTGCGAATATAAAGTGGGGTGGCTCCTTTGGAAAACGGTTTGGCAGTTCCTCAAAAGGGTAAACAGAGAGTTAGGACCCAAAGGTTTCACTCCTAGGTAGGCATCCAAGAGACTTAAAAACATGTCCACCCAAAATCTTGTACATGAATGTTTATTGCAGCATTATTCATAATAGCCAAGAAGCGGGGAGGAACCCCCCAAATGTCTATCAACTAGTGAAGGGATAAATAAAATGTGGCATAGTCATACAATTGAATCTACAGTGAAATGCCACTCAGCAGTAAAAAGGAACGAAGCAGGAATGCATGCAACAACATGGATGAACCTTAAAAACATTATGTTAATCGAAAGAAACCAGCTTCAAAAGGTTACGCATTATCAGATTCTATTACGTGATGTGTCTGGAAGACATATCTATGGACAGAGCAGATCAGCGGTTGCCGGGAGTTGAGGGGAATGAGGTGGGGGAGGGGAGAAGGTCGGAGGGGGCCTGCTAATGGGCAGGGATTTCTTTGACGGGAGATAAAAAAGTTTTAAAATTGGATATTGGTGATGGTTGTAAATCCCTGTAAATATACTGGAAAAAAAAAGAATTCTATACTTTAATTATGTGAATTCTATGGCATGTGAATTATATTGCCATAAAGCTGTTTTAAAAGGGCATGTGTGTGTGCCTCTTTCAGTCTGTTTCATGGCCCTGATACCATCCTGGGTTATAGGATCTGGAAGCTACCGGCGGAAGGACAGATGCGTGTGGACGGAGCTGAAGAGCAAGACCATGCACCAACGCCAACCTGAGCCCCAGGCAGCAGCTGGGGTAAATGCTGAGCTTCACACGTCCATGCACACACACACACCCCATCTGTGTTCCCTGACACAAAAACACACGTCCGACGGCCGGGCAGCCTGGGTGCATGGGCCTGAGTGCCACTCCACTGGGCCAGCAGCACTCAGGCCTCACGGCCCCGGGCCAGCCCCAGGACCGACCTGCCTCAGGCGATCTACGAACCGCACTGGCTTACCTGGGGCGGCGCTGTTCACCAGAGACACAACGTGGGTCATGTGTATCATTTTAAATGTTCCAGCAGCCAGCCCCCGCTGGTGTGTGTGGCTCAGTGGGCTGAGTGGTGGCCTGTGAACCAAAGGGTCACAGGTTCGATTCCCAGTCAGGGCACATGCCTGGGTTGTGGGCCAGGTCCCCAGTACGGGGTACATGAGAGGCAACCACACATTGATGTTAGTCTCCTTCTTTTTCTCCCTCCTTTCCCCTGTCTATAAAAATAAATAAAATCTTAAAGAAATCTATGTTCTAGTAGCCACATTTTAAAAAAATGTAAAAGGAAGCAGGTGAAATTAATTTTAATAATATATTTCATTTAACCCAATATATCAAAATATTTTATTTTAATATGTAATCAATAAATTTATAATGAGGAATCTCACATCCTTTTTCCAATAACCCACTGTGTGTCTGACACGGCTCATCTGAATTTGGACAGCCGCATTTTAGGTGTTTGACAGCCTCATGTGCCTGGTAGCTGTCAAATTGGATAGCACAGTTTTTTTTAAGATTTTATTTATTTATTTTTAGAGAGAGCGAAAAGTGGGCAGAAAGAGAGAGAAGCATCAATGTATGGTTGCCTCTCACGTGCCACCAACCGGGGACCTGGCCTGCAACCTAGGCATGCGCCCTGACTGGGAATCGAACTGGTGACCAGGCTCAATCCACTGAGCTACACCAGCCAGGGCTGGATAGCACAGCTCTAAATCTGGATCATGTTGCAAAATAAGTATTTTCAAAGGTATTATATAAAATATTGATTAATTAATAGCAAGTACCGAGGAGGCGACCAAGGTTCAGGGAGAGGACGTGCCTTTTGCCCAAGGCCTGAAGGTGTTCAGTGGCAGTGGTTAGCAGTGGAGAGTCGGTGATGAAACGAGAATTTCCTTCTCACAGGGTCAACGTGAAGACAACAGAAGGCACCCCTGGGAACCGAGCGGCACAGCATCCACTACTCACACACCAAGAAACATTAGCTCCATCATCACGATGCCATCCACACTAGCACCACACAGGGAGACGGGGTAAACGGGGAGAAGGCAGAGACCAGTCGGGGTCACCAGCTGGGGAAACCCTGGCCAGCGTGGAGACATTTCACCAGGACCATCCCCGGAACAGCCTGTCCCACTCACCGGACTGGTGGGTGAGGAAACCATGGGGCTCAGTCCAGCTCTGCTGTCCACTGAGGGCTTCTGCTGGCCGCTGCCTTGGCCGACTGCTCTCACAGGACTAGAAGGCTGCTGGTCTGATGTGCTTCCCGAAGTGACAGCGTGGTCGGTGCCCAGAGGCTGCAGGCCCAGGGAGCCAGGTGTCTGGGAAAGTGGCTCCTGTGTGCGGCCACCATCCTGAGCCCCAGAGGCTGCTCGGGGAGGGAGGGGCTCTGCAGGTGCATCCAGGCGCAGGTGTGTGCTGGTGTCGAGGCAGGCGCCATGGAGGGACAGCGAGGCCTCCAGTGTGGGGATCCCTGGTTCTTGGCTTAGTCCATTGGTTGGCACAGAGTTTACCTGGGCTTTGCTGAACTCCGACAACACCCTAGAAGTTTTTAAACAAAGAAGCCTGTGTGACAGATTGTCAGCTAGAATGCCCAAGGCCACAGGGACAGTGGTAGGAGTGGAAAACTGATGTTTTGGGATTTAAGAAACAAACAACACTCTCGTCATCATCCACTGCCCTCCCTCGCTCACACAGCCCTCCTCTGACCCTCCCCTCCAGCCTGTCCCCAGCTGGGACCCAGGCAGAGAGGGTGGGCAGGGGAGATGTGCAGCCCAGGATCTCAGGCGAAAAGCTCAGAGAGCAGAGAGAAAGGACTTGGTGTGAATGGGAACTGATTGCCTTTACCTTCTGCACAGGCTAACTGAAGAGTCTGCTCAGCCATGTGAATGGCTATGGGGCAATCATTTCCCCAAGCCGACTGTGGCACAGGCCCGTGAACATGGTGTCCCAGAGCTGGGCTCCCCAAGAGCACTGAGGCACCTTGACTCCACCCCTGGGACATGGACTTAGTGCACGTGAGGACCGACATTGTTCCCAGTACAGTAACTGGGCAGCAGGGTTGGGGGGAAGTACAAGGGCTGGTCCACCCCAGAGCTGGACTGGCCATGGAGTCAGAGAAGGCTCCCGTGCCCAGACATTGTTGCTGGGAACCAGTGAACACAGGTGTGTGAGTGTGTACACAAGCATACATGAGGTGTGACCCTGCTCCCTCCTCCCCAGGGACTGGCTCTTCCTCCCCCTAAGTGGTGCTTCTGGGGCCTCAGGGAGCCAGTGTTGCTGCCCACCCCCCCACACTCTCTCTCTCTCTCTCTCCCTCCTGGGCCTTTTGGAATGTGCACTGGCTAGTCCGCCTTCCCTCTCCCGAGGCTTCTGAGAATCCAAGTTCTGTTTCTGGAAATCTATTTGCTGGCTCCGCGTCTGCTCATGAACCCAGTCGAAGCTGTCATGGACAAATGCGGGCGCAGATCCAACAATGCTGTCTGGAGCCCAGGAGACTGCATGCACCTGCCCTAGTGGCTGAGCCTGGGTCCAGAAGACACACCGCACTCCCCTTAATCTGGGCTTGCAGAAACGAAAATTTTAGAACTCAGGTTTTTACCTGATCATCTTCCGGCTGAGCTCTGCTCTTATCTACACTGTCTTAACCCTGAACGACATTTCAAGACATTCCAGTCAATGGGCAACCCACCCATACATTTATGGGCAATTGACTTTCAACATGGGTGCCAAGATATTTAGATTGGGAAAGAACAGTCCTTTCAACAATGGTGCTGGGATAAGTGAATAGTTCCATCCACGCAGAAGAATGAACTTGGACCCCTATCTCACACCATGTTAAAAAAATTAATTCAAAATGATGAAAGACCTAAAGTAAGGCCAAAGATATGAAACTCTTAGAAGGACACAAGTATAAATCTTCATACCTTTGAGTCAGGCAATGGTTTCTCAGATATAACATCTAATGCATAAGCGGCCAATAAAAATCAGATAAACTGGATTCATCAAAATAAAAAATATTTCATGCTTACAAAGGATACTACTACCAAGAAAGTGAGAAGACAACCCATAGAATAGGAAAAATATCTGCATATTTTATATGCAGGTATTATCATATATCTGATAAGAGTCTAGTATCCAGAATATATAGCACTCTTACAACTCAGTAATAAAAAGACAATCCAATTTAAAAATGGGCAAAAGATATGAATAGACATTACTCCAAAGAAGATACACAAATGGCCAATAAGTACATGAAAAGATGTTCAAAATCATTAGACAGTAGTGAAGCACAAGTCAAAACCACAATGAGACCTACTTTACGCCCACTAGGATGGCCAGAATAAGAAAAACAGAGAATAACAAGTGTTGACAAAGATGTAGAGAAATTGGAACACTCATGCACTGCAGGTAGAGATGTAAAATGGTGTAGTCTCCGTGGAAAACAGTTTGGTAATTCCTCAAAAAGCTAAACATAGAGTTATCATATGGCTCAGGAATTCTACTGACAGGTATACACCCAAGAGAATTAAAAACGTTCACATAAAACCTGTACATGAATGTTCTCAGCAACACTATTCATAATGGTCAGAAAGTGGGAAACAACCCAACTGTTCATTAACTGGTAAGCAGGCAAACAAGTTGTGGTATATCCATACAATGGAACACTGTCCAGCCATGATACATGTTCAACATGGGAGAACCCTGGAAACATACTATGTGAAAGAAGCCGGTCACAAAACGCCATGTATTACATGATTCCACTGACGTGAAATGTCGAAAATAGGGAAATCCATAGTTGATGGGTAAGGGGTTCCCTTACAGGATGATGAAAGTGTTCTTGAATTAAGTTGTGGTGATATCGTACAACCTTGTGAATATACTAAAAACTACTGAATTGTACATTTAAAATGGTGAATTTCATGGTATGTGAATCTTATCTTAATAAACAAAAAGGTCGCCTATCAGAGGAAGGTGTAAATGTGTTTGTGGAATAGTTATGGGGGAGGCAGGTGGGCACCAGTTCCCACTCTATGGCCTCACTCTAAAAACAGACTGACTTCTAGTCAAAATGGCGGACGTAGGCAGACATGGCTCGCCTCTTCACACAACCACATCACAATTACAACTAAAATATAGAACCATCAGAAATCGAGTTGAATGGAAGTCTGACAACTACAGAATTTAAAAAACCACATCCATCCAGATTGGTAGGAGGGGCACAGATGCAAAACAGGCTGGTCACAAACCCATGTGTGGTAGTTAAAAATTTGGGAGGCATCTCTTGGGAGTGAGGAGTCCCAGCCCCACACCAGGCTGCCCAGTTCAGCACTCCAGTACCAGGAAGATAAGTTCCCACAACTTCTGGCTGCAAAACCCAGCAAGGATTGAATCAGTGGAAGAAACTGCTAGAGTTTCAAGTGTTTCCTCTTAAAGAACTCACACATAGACTCACCTACTCAGACTTGCTCCCTCTGAGCTCCAGCTCCGGAGTGGCAGCTTGAAAGGCACCAGTGGTATACAGGGAGAGAGTGAAGTGTCTGGCATCCAGGTAAGCAGAGGCCATTGTCCCTTTTCTACACCCTCCCCCTATGGAGCCAGCAAGCTAGTGCCATATCTGAGACTCCATCAACCTGGCTAACACTATTTGACCTGCCTTGGAGATCACAAGAGACTCTGCCCCACCCAAATTACTAGTGGTCACAGCCAACCCTTGTAGCTGACTGGCCTGGGTAAATCTCCCCATTGATCTGCCAATAGCAACCAAGGCTCAGCTACAAGAGGAGAGGTACCCAACCCATATGAAGAGCACACCTCGAGCACCCAGCTTGGGTGATAGGGGAGGCTGTGCCACTGGACCCTACAGGACACCTACTACATTAGGCCACACTATCAAGACAGCGAGTCATAGCTGCTCTACCTAATACACAGAAACAATCACAGAGAGGCTGCCAAAATGAGGAGACAAGGAAATATGGCCCAAATGAAAAAAGCAGAACAAAACTCCAGAAAAAGAGCTAAATGAAATGGAGATAAGCAATCTATCAGATACAGAGTTCAAAACACTGGCTCTAAGGATGCTCAAGGAACTTAGTGAGGACCTCAGCAGCATAAAAAAGATCAGTCAGAAAAGAAGGATACACTAATTGAAATAAAGAACAATCTACAGGGAAACAACAATAGAGTGGATGCAGCTGAGAATTAATCAATGTTCTGGAATATAAGGAAGCAAAAGACAACCAATCAGAACAATAAGAAGAAAAAAGAATCCAAAAAAATGAGGATAGTATGAACAGTCTTTGGGACAACTTCAAGAGGTCAACATTCACATCATAGGAGATACCAGAAGGAAAAGAGAAAGAGCAAGGAACTGGAAATCTGTTAGAAAACATAATGAAAGAAAACTTCCTTAATTTGGTTAAGGAAATAGACATTCAAGTCCAGGAAGCACAGAGAGTCCCAAACAAGATGGATGCCAAGAGGCCCCCTCCAAGAAACAACATAATTAAAATGCCAAAGGTTAACAATAAAGAGGGAATCTTAAAAGCAAAAAGAGAAAAGCAGTTTGCTACCTAAAGGGGAGTTCCCATAAGAATGTCAGCTGATTTCTCAAAAGAAACTTTGCAGGCTAGAAGGGATTGGTAAGAAATATTCAAAGTCATGAAAAGTAGGGACCTATAGCCAAGATTGCTCTACCCAGCAAAGCTATCATTTAGAATTGGAGAGCAGATAAAGAGCTTCCCCAGACAAGAAAAAAACTAAAGGAGTTCATCATCACCAAACCATTATTATACGAAAGGTTAAAGGGACTTATTTAAGAAAAAGATAAAAACTATGAACAATAAAATGGCAAAAATACATACATATCAACAATTGAATCTAAAAAACAAACTAAGCAAACAAGAAGAACAGAGACAGAATCATGGATACAGAAAGTGTTTTCGTGGTTGCCAGATGGGAGGGAGTGTGGGGCAATGGGGGTCCCCGTTCATGGGTGAGGGGGTTAAGAAGTACAAATAGGTAGTTACAGAACAGACGGGGGATGTCAAGCACAGTGCTGGAAATGGAGCAGCCAAAGAACTTACAGGCATGACCCACAGACATGAACAATGGTGTGGGGATTGCCTGAGGGAGTACGGGGTGTTGGGTGGAGGGGCGCAAAGGGGGGAAATCAGGACAACTCTAATAGCATAATTACTAAAATATAATAAAACAAATAAATAAAAACAGACCGATAAAATCGGAGTGCAGGAGTGCCACTTGCAGGGAGCAGGCAATGATGGGTTCCGGAAGCACAGGGCTGGTTTCCACAGGCAAAGGAGGATGGGGCACTTGCCGACCAGCTGCATGTGTCCAAGCTACTGTGACGGGTGGGGCCACATTCCAATAGGGGGACAGATTTTTGACAAACATCCCCTGTGAGATCCCAGCTCCTCGTGGGCTCCTGGGAGAGGTGGTGTGAGTGAAAGCAGGGATCCAGAGTTCTGGCCTTGGTTAGCACGTTGCTAAGCAGTCCACCAGAGGTCTCTAAAGTTCGAGATTTAATTCCCTTACCTGTAACGCAGGTGTGGTAACAAAACCCACTTTTATGACTGTGAAAAAGATCAAATGAGATAATACAGGTATAATACTTAGTAGAACGTCTGGCACAACTTAAATACTCAGTAAATGTTAACCCCAATTTGTTACTGTAGCTGTTTTTATTATCATTGATAAGACTGCTCAGCCTCCATGTCCACAAACAAAAAACCGGAAGGAAAGGAGCAGAATTATGAAAATACTCACTAGTGTTATTAAAGGTTACCAGTTATAAATGAATCCTAATCTGTAAGAAAGATTTTAATGATAGAGTGGACTGGGTGTTAGAATAAGTGAGTGACAACGCATAAAGAAATGCCAAGAAAAAGCAAGAAGTGTGTGCAATAAATCAGAGTTTCCACCAAATCAAAACCAAGGTCAAGGTGAAATCAAGTTCACAGGGCTTTACCAGAATCAGCTCTGGTCTTCAGGACCCAATGAGCGTAAGGGAGACAGGTGCCTCAACTGGAAAAAGTGCTAGAGATCAGATTTTGAAGGAAAGGCAAAAGAATGAAAACTTTGAGGAGAGACTTCCTAAGATGGCGGCATAGGTGAATGCACCGTACCACCTCGCACAACCAAACAAGGGAAAAAAAAGAAATATACACATCCAAACACAGCCAGATCTGACAGAAAATCATATTGAGAGTAAGTCTGACAACCAAGGAATTAAAGAAGATACATTCATCAAGTTTGGTGAACCAGAAGGTGCAGAGCGAAGGGAGAGTGCTCGGCGACCCCACGGCGAGCAGGTGAGCAGACGGTAGGTCCGGGGTTGGAGGGGCGGTTCCCGCGGGGCTGAAGCATACCCAGACGGGGACCGACTGAAGCTCGGTCTGCGCCCGGCTCCCACCGACCCCGGAGCCAGCGCAGAGGGGCCTGAAGTGCTTGCAGGAGGCGGTGTGGGTGTGGAGAGCGGAGAAGGCGCCATTGTGCGCTCAGGCCCCGCCCCCAGAGGCTTCGGTCCCAGCACAGCTACGGGGAACTTCCCTGCACAGGGGATCCCCAAGACTCCGCCTCCCTTACAGTAACAGGTTCACCGAGGGGGAAAAAAATGGCCCAAAGAAAGGAACAAATCAAAACCCCAGAGCTAACCGACCAAGAGATAGCCAACCTATCAGATGCACAGTTCAAATCCCTGGTAATAAGGATGCTTTCAGAATTCGACGAAAAATTAATGAACTTGCTTGAACAGATGAGGAGAGATCTGCAGGGAACCAATAGAGATAAGGAAACTGGGACTCAAATCAAAGGAGTGGATCAGCAGAAAGAAA
>PVJI01026964.1:0-18278 GCA_004026765.1 Micronycteris hirsuta
TAAGCCAAAATAAATTATGTAATAAAATTCTACATACCCTTCTTAATAGCTTTGTATTTCTCTTCATTCTCCATGAAATTAGGATCCATCTTGAAAACATCTTTAAAAAAGTAAATTAAAAGTTTAAGTAAGTGTTTATTTTCTGTGTTTACATTTGTTGGTGTCCTACTTCCCAGCCATCACCCATGACTTACTAAGAACATCTTCTGGATTATAGTCATCTTCCAGAGGGAGCATGTGGGTGAACTGATCATCTTCTTCCACTAAGTCAAGTCCTTCTAGGATCACAGGGTGGTCCTTAAAGCCATCTTTCCTTACAGCAAACATCACTTCAATCATATACTGAACTCTTTTGTCAATTTCAGACTCATGGAGGATGTTTCGAAGGCGTTCAAATATAGCTAAACAGAAAGAAAAGAAGCAATAAACATTATAATAGTCAAACAAAATCTCAATATCAAAATAAGGATGTAAACTTACCATTGATTCCTCTTGGTGACACCTGTGTTAATTTGAGGCCACATTCCTTGAGAAAACCAATAGCTACTTCAACGCTATCATCTGTTGGTCTTTCCAGGAGCAAAGTAAGCATCTCTAAACATAAAACTTCATGTGCCTTAAATAGAATGAAGATATAACAGAATAGAGAAAATGCCTACACACACACACACACACACACACACTCCTACTACTGAGAGTAATTTTAAGTTAGTAAATCTAGTCTTTGCAGTGATAACATATATATGATTAGCAAAGTTTGATAATGTATATACAAATATTGTAAATACAATATAAATTTATTCTTTCACTTCCATTATGCATCTGTTAAGAATCTGACTTATTACAAAAGAAATATTCTTATACATTATCTAAAATGTATAATATACATTATCTACAGGAAATGCAATTAACCTCAAAATATAAGTTAAAAATCATGACTAATTTTTAATCTGAGATATTTTCATAGTCACTATATGAAGAATAGTAATTCTCCATGAGCACAAATCTTTATATCCATTTTCCAATTCATTCTATCAGCAACTGTTAGAAAAATTACATAATTATTTTATCAGAAAATATCTTAGTTTCTGCTTTGCAATGACAGTTTTGAATATATCCCCTCCCCCCTTCCTTCCTACTAAATCAAACTACTTACACTGGCCATATTCAAAAATTAAAACTTATAAACAATACCTGGTAGAATGGGAATAAAATTCTACTGTGAAGTTTACTATGAAAGAAAAGGACTAGGAAGCATGTTCAAAACCACCGTATATAAAAGCCTTTCTGAAATCAAACATTTATTTAAGATGGGGAGGGAAAAAGTCTCAATCTCAACTCAGGAAATTAACTTTTTTACATTGACCACAAGATGAAAAAAGCACCTTTTTGGGGAGGGGGGCAAACAGTCTTATAAGTGACAAGAAAATACTGCCCTGTACCACAGTTGGGAAGATCCAAAACATTTATCATTTTAACTGTTTTGTGGCAATGTCAAAAGTAGCTCCAATATAAGTAAAATACACACTCAAAAACTGAAACATATAGCTGTGCTGATATAGACATGTAAAGTTTTTATAGTCTGAATCAGCAAGTTAAATTGTTATAGTATGGCCAATTAGGGTAAAATCAAAAAGGTTTCTAACTGGAAACACTGGAAACAATTCTATGTAGGAAAGATGTAAAATAATATTTAATGTTAGTGAATTAAGTGTGACTTAAAAATTTCTCCTTTTATAGATATAATATGATAATATATATTAAAAGAAACCTTTGAATATGAACAAGAGAAATTTTACTATTTTCAAGTTAAACAGAGCTGAATCAAAACTCTCAAATACTGACTGAATACAAAATAAACACAAAAATTTATTGAAAGATAAAATTATTTGTATTTAAAATGGATCAAAGTTACAATCTACTGTATTTTATAAACTGATTCTATGAATATATGGCTCTATGTACTACATAGTTGCAGGAACCTGGGTTTTCAAATCAGATACTCTTAGTTTCTCATGAATACCATAGGGGGGAAAGAGAGTGGAAGAGATACCAACTTTATTGCTTTATAGAAACAAATTTAATTATTTCTCTAAAGAAATGATTTGTAGTTAAGTAACGATTTACAGAATTAAGAGATCAACTTGATGAAACAATGTCTGGTTCTTCCTCACCTTAAAGGTATTTATTATAGTTTTAAAACTAAAATATTACCAAGATTAATTTCCCAAGGACTACAAAATCAAAACAAAAACAGAAATGTGTCGCTAAACTGCATCAGGCCTGTGCTCTAATGACAAGAAAAAGCACCAAGCTTTGAAGATAATAACTTACCACGTTTTGGTTAATAAGATGTGCCACAAATTTTGAAGCAGTCAGACAAAGTTGCTGAAAAGTGAAATTAGAAAAAAGTTAATCTATAAACTAAAACCAATTTTCATTTATCCTAGAGCATCTACAGCTTACTTACACACTCCATTTAAAATATGTAATACAAAGGATAATTTTTTCATTAAAGTTAAATAATAAGAACTAATACATGAGAAAGAATGCCACTTCTGGCAAAACAGTTATAATTCTACAGCTATTGCCATCATTTTTGTGGCTCATCATTACTGGCCACAGATATTTAAAAGAATAAAGAAAAGTTCTCATGAAATATGCAGTTTTAAAAAATAATTCCTATGCAGAAATCAACATTGCTCACTATTGCTGATACTGATTTTTTAGTCTTTCCTTATGTGGCAGTCTACTTATAATCCCATCATATATACCTTATCATTTCTTCGATAGCCTTTTCGAAAATTAAGAATTAATCTCTTGAGGATTAATTCTCCAATTTGTGGAAATTTTGAGTTGATAATCGCAACTAATGCTGCATAAACATGGGTGAAGATTGGAGAAGCACTTTGTGCTTGCAAAACAGATCTGGACAACAGGCCTCTGTTTAAGAAAAAAAAGTCAACAATAATCACCAACTTAATTAGAAGAATAAATACCTTAATTAAAATCCAGTAATATTATTCCTCTGTAAATAATCACAAATGCTAAATCAGGAATAAATGTACACTTTATGTAGGATGTTTGTCTTCCTAATAAATAAAGGCTGCTTTTGAGAAAATAAACTTCAATTTGTGCTTTTATAAAACAGATTTTACCACAATATTTTATTCAATTTTTTTCTTGAAATATAATTCCTCTTCTCCAGTTTGATTGTTGTATCTAGTTATAAGTGTGAGTCTTAAACTTCTTAGAAATAATTTAATATTTTCAAAATAGTGAAAGAAAAAAAATGGCTTGCTTTAAAAGTACTAAGTTTAGACAATGTAAGATTTCTACTTTTGGTCTGTTATTTAATGTAAAGTTATGTGATTAAAGACAAATCTGAGTGGTTCCCATCTTTAAGCCTATTTTCAGTGCAATAAAAATGAAGATGTGGAATACTCATATAAAAGATAAAAAACAAAGCACTGTGAGAATAATGCTGAAATGGTGACGAAAATAAAAGGTTCTGCTTTAATTCATTTTGAAATAAGCTTGTTTCTATGTGCATTTGATAAGGAGAAAAGTGGGCTCAATAATTATTTTTAGCTATATAATGACAAATAGTTATTGGACTGCCAAAGTGCAGGAAAACATTGTCTCAATAGTTTTGTTTAGTATGACAACTAAATCATTAGAGCAGAAAATGAGAAAAGATAACTAATGAATTATAAGACCTTAAGCAACCCACATAACTGTTCTAAGTCTGCGTCTTTCTCAGTAAAATCAAAGAGCTCTACCTACTTTTGAGAACAGTGGCTGCCTTTTGGTCACCTCTGTATACCCCCAGTACATGTTACACCTTACTTTATACCCTCGATGCTTTTTGAGATAAGAAATCAGGGTTGTGTGAAATGACACGAGAAAATAGCCTTCAGATTTTAACATAATATATAGAATGAACACAGGATATCTCTATTCCGTGAGCCTTTTAAACATCACAATTACGTAAAACCACACAGAAAATGCTAAGTCATTCTCTTCTGCTTTCTAAAATTTATTACTGATCTTCCTCATTTCTTTCACATTCTCACTTTGAATCACTAGAAATTAAACTGGTCTGGGGTCTCTCTCTCTCTCTCTCACACACACACACACACACACACAATTCCTTGTGAATTTAAATTACTGGAAATATTCAGTAAATAAATGTGCAAAAAATCATTATAGCACATCAAAGCTTCAAAAAGCAAAAATTCCACATAACCTCTAATACTGAAGTACAGATTATTTGTTAATAGGTTACATTTTTATAAAAACTGCATTTTAAATATTTTCAACTACCTTTGAAATAAAGTAGCATAATAAATCAATGATTATGATTCATGTGGTTATTATATTCCTTTAAAACAATACTATAAACACTTCCAGTCAAGATGGAGACATAAGTAGACACACTTTGTCTCCTTGTAGAACTATAAGAAGGATCAAAACTAACCTCAAAACAAAACACACATAGAAATGCCAGAAAATTGAACTGTATGGAAGTCCAACAATCAAGTATTTAAAGAAATAATATTCATCTAGAAGGGTAGGAGGGGCAGAGATGGGGAGTCAAGGTGGAGAGGATGTGGTGTGGCAACAGGCAGTCTCAAATTCCTGTGTGGTGGATAAAAATCAGGCGGGATACCTGGGGAGCGAGTGATCCCAGCCCCAGGCCAGACTGCACAGCCAGCCAGTGCCAGGAAAATAAAGCCCCATAACTTCTGGCTGTAAAAACCAGTGGGGGTTAGGAGCAGCAGAAGAAACTGCTGGTTGTTCAGGACAGTCTGTTTAAAGGGCTTGCATGGTCCTAGAATGTAAGCAAACCAACCCACTCTGGGAACAACCACCAGGGCAATAGCTAGAAGGGTGCCAGTTGCATATGGGAAGTGGGTAAATTGACTGGAAATGGGGTGAGCGTGGAGCAAGCCTCCAGCAGCCAGGCAGCAGCATTGTCCACTCTCCAACACCTTCCCCACATTTAGAGCCACAAAGCTTGAAACAGGTTGCCCTCTCCTGGTGAATTCCTAAGGCTCCGCCCCATACAACTTAACAAGTGTGCCAAGACATGGAGTCAAAGCATCTCTACCTAATACACAGAAACAAACATAGGGAGGCTGCCAAATTGAGGAGACAAAGAAATATGGCCCAAATGAAAGAACAGAACAAAACTGCAGAAAAAGAACTAAATGAAACAGAGATAGCCAACCTATCAAATGCAGAGTTCAAGACACACTGGTGATAGGATGCTTAGAGATCTCATTGAGTACAGCAAAGCATAAGGGAAGAAATGAAGGCTACCCTAAGTGAAATAAAGAAAAATCCATAGGGAAACAACAGTGAACGAAAGTAAGCCAGGATTCAAATCAACGATTTGGAACATAAGGAAGAAATAAACATTCAACCAAAACATAATGAAGAAACAAGATATCAAAAAAACAAAGAGAGAATGAGAATACTCTAAGCCATCTTTAAAAGTGCTATCATCCGAATCACATGAATGACAGAAGAAGAGGAAGCATAAGAAATTGAAAACTTATTTGAAAAAATAATAAAAGTAAACTTCCCTAATTTGGGAAACGGAATAGACATACAAGTCTAGGAAACACAGAGAGTCCCAAACAAGTTGGACCCAAGGAGGAACACATTAAAACACATCATAATTAAATTACCCAAGATTAAAGATATGGAGAGAATCTTAAAAATAGCAAGAGAAGAAGAGAGTTGCCTACAAAGGAGTTCCCATAAGACTATCAGTTGATCTTTCAATAGAATCTTTGCAGGTAAGACAGGACTGGCAAGAAGTATTTAAATTGATGAAAAGAAAGGACCTACAACCAAGATTACTCTATCCAGTAGAGCTATCATTTAGAAAGCAAGGGCAGATAAAGTGCTTCCCAGACAAGGTAAAGCTAAAGGAGTTCATCATCACCAAGCTCTTATTATATAAAATGTTAAAGACTTATTTATTTTACAAAAGATCAAAAGTATGAACATTAAAATGACAAAATACTCACAAGTATCAACAAATGAATCTAAACAATAAAACCCAAAACAAACTAAGCAAACAATTAGAATAGGAACAGAATCATAGATATGGAGATCACTTGGAGGGCTATCAGCTGGGAGGGGGAAAAAGGCGAAGTGGAGGGAAAAGTACAGGAATAAGAAGCATATAGACAGGGGGATGTTAAGAATAGTGTAGGAAATGGATAAGGCCAAAGAACTTATATGCATGACACATGGACATGAACTAAGGTGGGGGGGAACTGCTAGAGTGAAGGGGGATACTGGGAGGAGGGGAGCAAAGGGGGAAAAACTGGGAACAACTGTAATAGCATCAATAAAATATACTTAAAAAAAAAAACTAGTATGAAATACTACAAATAAAATAGCTGATGCTTACCTCCCTCTAACTATATTTTCTTGAAGAAGTTCTTGAATAATAATACCTATATTAGAAATGTTGACTTTGTTGATAAGACCATTGATTGACTTCTTTAGGGCCTCCCAGCTCATCCTCTGGTATGCTAAGCTAAAAATAATATATTTTAATAAAGATTAAAACTTAGTCAACAATCAAATAACAAGAGGTTATAATAAGAACCAAAAAAATACTTAGTTTTTTATTTTTAACATGATTTTCACAAAATGACCCCAAAATGCAGTAAAATATTACTAAATAAACACATATATGATACCTAAGCTATTTGATTTTTCTGTACATATAATGCTCATATACAGACTGCTTCCCTTCAGTAACATATGACTACTAAGGATATGTAAGGATAATCTCTGTTCTTATCACAAGCGTGATCATGTACACTGTAATTTGCAACATTTAATTCATCAGATTCAATACATGCTTACTTTACATTATAACACTTCATGAATTTTGTCTCTAAAGAAAACATTTTAAAATAAAAGCTATTATTTTTTATTTTAAAGAATTATCTGAAACATCTACATATAAATAAAAAAGGAAATTTTTATTATGTCTCTTTATAAAAGCATGACAGGAAAATAATTAAATCTTTTAAATTAATATAACAAAATAATTATAGGAAAAAGGGAAAGTCATGTGAAATCATGAGGCTAAATATTTTAAAGAACATCTCTACATTTATGCAGTAATTTCACACTATACCAGCTGATGTTATACTCTTTTTAACTAAGATCCCAGGTAAATTCTTCAGACTAATTGGGTTTCTTTGGTTGAATGTAATCATAGCAAAAGCCTTTTAATATTAAAGCTCTAAAATTCTATGTTTTTATAATTATTTCTCTGTGAAATATGATTTTAGATGCAGTCTTAATTTTTTTTTCTTACATGTCTTCTTTTTTCTTACAGCTTCTCTGATGAAGCTGATAGACTTCTTGGAATAATATATACAAATACATAGGTTTACAAAAAATTGCAATCATATTGAAATAAGTTTTTAAAAACATGAAAAGAACAAAAGTTTGATATAGTATTCTCTGTGCTTCTTAACACATTAAATAACAAGTAGTGGTAAGCCTAATAATTATCTTCGAGGAATCTACTTAAAATTTCATTTACTGCTGACTCTGTCCACTTTATTCATAAAAAGACTTGGATTAACAACGCTTCTGGTCTTTTACAATTAGGATTGCTTTGGACTGGATTGGAGACAGTAAATACTTCTCACTAGGGCTGCCACTACTGCTTTCTACAAGAGCTACAAGCCTATATGATCAGGAAGCTCCCACGAACCACAGAAGCCATCTCTAAATCTCTTCTCCACATAAAACCCCAAGCATCACTAGCAAGTAAGTGTTGGAATGTGACACATAAATCAACACTTACAAGTTTTAAATTTAATGTTATCTAATGTCCCTTTCTAGCACATATTTTTTCTATTTTAATATACTTCAAATTTTTATACTTTATTTTATATGACATTTCTACTACAAGCTCAATTCTTAAACAAATTTAATTAATTTCGTTTATATAAGGTTCTTAAGTACTTTCAAGTTGCCATTAAAAAACCCAGGAAAGATGTAGGAACACATCATGGTCCACCTAGAATCCGTTTTTCTTAAAGTACAGCTATCTTCTAGTCCAATCTTTTTACTAACTACCTGGCAACTGAGTGACCATTTCAATCCTGAACCACACTTTACCTAGATAGTATCTTTTTTCCATTAGAGAAAAAGGTCTTAAAAACTTAGTTGTACTTTCCTATATAATGCCTCAACATCCAAATTATTTTGAAAAGGGAAAGAAAGGTATTTTGAATGTGAATATTCATATAGGAATTTTGATTCTTTGGCTTAGTATAGCAAAACATTACAGTCTAAGATGCTATGGCCTAAGGAAAGGAAAGCAAAGAGAAAATTGTCTACTTAACTTCATGGATTAGTACAGGGGTTGGCAAACTATACCCATGAGCCAAATGCAGCCCAGTCTGTAGTCTGTTTCTGTAAATGAAGCTTTATTGGAACTAAGCTACTCATCTGTTTATATATTATCTGTGGCTGTATTCCTGACAGAGCTGAGTAGCTGCTACAGAGACAGAAAAACAAACAAAGCCTTAAGTGTTTGCTATCTGGCCTTTACCAGAAAAAGTATACTAACTCCAGGTTTGGTCAAACTGAAAAGATTCATTTTAGGTCAAAATATCAATACTTGATTATCCAGGAAAAATAGACATTACTTATATGCAAGCATGCAATTAGGAAAGAAATAATGTAAAAAGAACTAAGTGATCTTTCCTCAAATTTTTACACTTATATGAGCTAATAAAGAAGTTATGAGCTAATGTCAGGGCAAATAGTATGAAAGCTCCAAAGAAGCTTATAGAATAAAAAGGAAAGAAGTCTAATTTGAGCATTCTATCATCACTGTGGACTAATGTAAATTCTCAACGGTCAAGGTTAATTAGACATAGCTTTTTTTTTCCAGTGAGGGTATCTTTGCCTTGTACACTTTAGTGAGAGTCAACATGCCTGTTTTTGTCTGTAATCTGTTCTTGCATCATCCTGAGCTTTGCGGGAGGAATATATGCTCCACCAGTACGAGTAAGAAGAGGATCCAGTTCATCTTTCTTCTTCTTTGCAGTAGGCTCATCCTGAGCAGAGGAACTCCGGGTTACCGATGGTTCTGGGGTTCTTCTCCCAGGAGATGGGGATTTCCGGGACCTTTTCCGATCCACATCTCTTTCTCTTTCTCTTCGCTTTTCTCGGTCCCTACTTCTGTAAAATTAAATTTTTGAAAATGCAGAAAAGACAATATAAATGTATTTCTGTATACCAAATGAGTGAAACCATAAGTGAGCCCCAGAAATTCAGATAAGGAAGTGGTTTGGAAAGGTGACAAAGTGCTTCACAGAAAAATTGTAACGTAAATTAGGTCTTCAATGCTTGACAGAATTCATATTGAGGGCAAGAAGGAGAGGAGGGAGAGGGAAGGGAGACTGGCTTTCTGCTCATAATAGAAGACAGAATAACTCTTGAAAGACTGAGCAAGTATGTCCAGGCCAGAGTGAAAAGAACAGTACAGAAGTAATAAAGAATCCTGTGTAATAGTAGTTGAAAGGACAAGTTCAGCAACACACTAACTTTTTTATATTGGTGAATAATTACTAGTTTTTGAGTGGGATAGTGACAGGAAAATAGTGTCTTAAGAAGACAAACTGGCCTGTGATATAGATGATGAATTATATAAAAGAGTAACCAGAGTTTATTTCCAAAACTGACAATTTAAGAGAAAAATTATTGTAGAAAATGTAACATTTGACCTGGCAGGTGTAGCTCAGTGGATTGAGCACAGGCTGAGAACCAAAGGGTCGCCAGTTCGATTCCCGGTCAGGGTACATGCCAAGGTTGCAGGTCATGTCCCCAGTAGGGGGTGCATGAGAGGCAACCACACATTGATGTTTCTCCCTGTCTCTTTCTCCCTCCCTTCCCCTCTCACTAAAAATAAATAAATAAGTATTTTTTAAAAAGAAAATGTAACATTTGAAATTATTCTTGACACAACTGGTATTTTTATTAGAAATCTCAGAACATCAGAAGTTTCTGTTTATTTGAGACAATTTTGAAAGAAAATCACCCATTTCCTAGCCACAATTACTCTTCCCTACTAATGTAGATGCGTAACCTTTCTTAAGCTAACACTTTTAAAATAATCAGAATATTGTTCCCTGAAACTATCAAAAACTAGCAGGAAAGGGTAATTCCTTGCTTTTTATTACTTTTGCCTAGAGAAGAGTTTGTCCACTTAGCTCTTATTTGCATATACTGACATGGAAACTCAGATCATTCTGCTCATGCTCTGTACTACCATGAGTTATATAATACAGTAAGTAAAAGCAGTTTCATATTATCATATTTTAAAATTTTATTTATTTAATTAATTAATTGATTGATTTAGAGAGGAGAAGGGAGGGAGAAAGAGAGGGAGAGAAGCATCAATGGGTAGTTGCTTCTCGCATGTTCCCTACTGGGGACCTGGCCCATAAGCTGGGCATGTGCCCTGACTAGGAATCAAACCAGTGACTCTTTGGTTCACAGGCTGGCACTCAATACACTGAGCCACACCAGTCAGGGCAGATTTTTTAAATTTATTGATTATTAGAAGAAAGGGAGGGAGAGAAACATTGATTTGCTGTTCCACTTCTTTACAGGTTCATGGGTTGCTTCTTATATGTGCCCTGACCAGATATCGAACCCACGACCTTGGTGTACTGGGACAATATTCTAACCAACTGATTTACCTGGCCAGGGCCAGATACATTTTTTCTACAGTGAACATTTCCAATACTAACCGTGACTCCATGCTACCATCGTAAGAACGTCCTCTTCTTGAACGCTCATAGTCTGACCTGCCGTAATCAAAGTAATCTCTGTCCCGAGGGGATCTTTCTTGTTCTGCATATCTAATACAGAAAATAAGAAAACCAAAGTTGAAAACAACTATGATATATTTAGGAAAGTCATACATTCGTAATGTAAAACAACTCTATGGCTAAAAAGTGTTATCAAATTGTTTTTAAGAGACAGCTCATTTCTGATACCCATTCAGTCTTGATTATAAAAGTTTGTGTACAAAAAAACCAATGCTGGAATTCACTTAACCAAACTTGTCATCCTGATTCACACTGTACTCAGAAAAGGATATACAGATATCACACATAGTAAGCATGAAGTCTATCCTGCAAATGACTTCTTTTGCTTAATCTGTATCTACTCATTTTATCAAGACACTGAACAAATGAGACCAATGTCATCAAGTGGTCTCTATAAAGACCAGTTTAACTCCACTGCAAAAGACTTTATTAGCTATTAATCTTGAAACTGCACTTTTGGACAGCAGTGATAATAAATTGAAAATACTAGCAAACAAGAATGAGTAGTATTAGATCTGCTATTTGAATCTTAAGAGTCAATACAATCAGAGAACCTCAAAAGAAGTTAAATATACACCGACATAATAAGTATATAGTAACACAATCCATACTTTATATACATGTCTATAATTAATTTATACATACGCATAGACCTATGTGTGTCTCTGTGTGTAGAGAGATTTTTTTTTAAATAGACAGTAGGTAACTGATGAAAGATGGTAAGTACTTACAAACCATGGTAATTAATTTATCATTAAGCAAAGGTTTTTAGAGACAGCAGAGTGGAATAAGAAGAAAGTGCATATGAAGTGAGGAAGAGATTAGAGAAATGAAAGTAAGTTTAGAGGGTGCTTTTCCCTTCATAACTTATTTTTAATGGTCACAGTTTACTAAGTGAAATAACTGAAGTCCCATATGAATGCATAATGAGTATAACGGTGATATTTCTGGATCATTGATCTTAACGTGATGATGATGATATATAAAAAATATTTTAAAGACTATAAAGACCTATTTAAAGGTAAAGGATAGTAGTAACAATAAAAGCAACACCTCAAAATAATGTGATTTCAACTCAATTTTCCATTTTATAGACTTATTCTATCTCGTATTGAAGATATTAAAGTGCTTCACTCTCACTTAAAAAATTACTTAAAATTTACAATTATTTACTAAAAAGTTCTAGAATAGTCAGTCAAGAATGATTTTTCCTCTAGCACTGGCTATTGTAAATTGTGCTGCTGTGAACATAGGGGTGCATAGGTTCTTTTGAATTGGTGTTTCGGGGTTCTCAGGGTATAATTCAAGCAGTGGTATATCTCACCTATAACTAGAATCTAATCAACAAAACAATCAAGCGAGCAAAATATAACCAGAGACATTGAAATAAAAAACAAACTGACAGTGACCAGAGGGGAGGGGGGAATGGGATAAAGGAGGAGGGGGAGGGCCATCAAGGAACATGTATAAAGGGCACATGGACAAAGCCAAAGGGGGTAGGTTTGAGGGTAGGAGGCGGGGATGGGTGGGGCAGGTTGGCACGATGGGGAGAAAATGGAGACAACTGTATTTGAACAACAATTAACAAAAAATTATTTTTTTTTAAAAAGAATGATTTATCCTCAAGACCACTCAAGTAATATTCTTTATAAAACCACAAAAAAAGTTGTTCAAACTAAAATTAGAAACCCCAGAACTAAGTAGTTTCTTAAACTTATTATAAAATACTTAAATTGAATTCATAACACATAAAACTGCTTACCTATCCTCTGGAGAGGCAGTCCTCTGATATGAATTACTGTTTTCCCTTCTGTCATGACCTGAAGAATGCTTTTAAAGGGGAAAAAAAGAGGAAATATTTAAAAAATTATGTTAAAAAATACATACACAATGAAATATGTGTCTCAGAAAACTAGAAGTGCTTAAGTATTTGTTAAAAATCTGTTTCACAATGGAGTAAAATACCCTTTTTAACCAAAAAAATTTAAGGTAGATGAAAATATTTTTCAAATTTTCAATGCCACTTAGATGATATTTTATTTACTAAGTTTATATGAGTTTATAGAACACCATTTTTATAAAGACATCTCCTGTTTAAAAATGAGATCACAGCTTTCTTTTGGTAAATACATGATTAAGGGCCAGATGTTTTCTAGCAAGAGCTCACTTTTGTGGTCATGCCCAAGTCTTAATACTGAACTCCTTAGTACTCCTTAAAACTCATCTCCTTAGTTCCTTTGGCTTATAAAAACCACAACTTTAGTACAGGATGAAGAATCTAGATCGCATAAATGTCTAGAAGAAACCAACTTTAACATACTTAGGAAATTCATTTTTGTTTTAGGCAAACGTTATTTGAGTGTGTGATATGTACAGCACTACAATAGCTCTACGTATTTGGAAGACTTGATTCGAAAGATACAGTTCCTGTGTCAAATTCTTTGAAAAAGAACTGACACACAAATAACTTCAATATAACAGGAGATTGAAGAGACATGTCACATGAGACAGAGACATGAACCATCTAGTTTGGGAACATATCCTAATTTAAAAATCCAAATATATTTAAGAAGCCCAAATATTTATCTCTATAAGTAGGTAAATTTTTTATAGCACTGGTCAACATTTATATTGATAAGCTTTTTTAAAAAAAAATTAAAATAATTTAATTAACCTAAGAAAAACAGTAATTTTTTATAAGTATCTTAATCTTAAAATCAAAGAAAAAATAAAACAAATAATGAGTAACTTGTTTCACATACTTACATCCTTGTCTCCTTAAGGGGAAAAAGGTACATTTAAAAATAGAAAAAAATACTGCATAGCAATGTAAACAACTGCTCAAACTTCCTCTTATTTTATGATGATGTAATTAACAGAAGTTTTAGGCTAACGTTATCACAAGTAAATTCCCAGTCTCATTAACTACTGATTTTTTAAATAGTATACACAAATCAGACTTACATATGTTAAGTGAGTAAGAATGTGATCAAATTTACAACTGACAGTAGCCATAGTTAGGCTGTTGTTTTATACTCAATGAAACAATCTTAAAACCCTGTTTCTAATGTGTGTAAGAAAGTTTTAAAATTATTTCACTTAGCAACATAATGAAGTAGAAATGTTCAACATATATACATAGGTTTCCATAAAACCTGAGTTCAATATTTTAAGCCAAATATGGAGCACCAGATTCGTTCAATTCATGGTAACAACACTGATGATTTACTGTAAGACAAAGCCTTTCCTGTATAGACACTCTGGAAGATACAAAAGATAGGAAAACCCTCAAGGAATTTATGATCTTAAAGGAAAAAGATGGTTATAAAGATTTCTACAATTAAACTTATCAGATTACATGTTGCTGAGAGAGAGAGAAGAAGAAGAAGAAGGAAAAGGAGAAGGAGGAGGAGGAAATGAGGAGGAAAGAGATAATAAAACTGCAAAATCTACTTTTTTTTACAAGGCAGTGCAATTATTTTGATTACATTAGGGATATGGCCTCAATTCTGTGCTAATGATCTTTAACACATCTCCACAACATCTGCTGTGAGCAAGAAGGAGAAACCAAAAATACTGAAGTCGTGAATAGGGATTTCATAAACACGATCGAGCTAACAGATGACTGGCACATGTGTTAAGTGTTAGCAAGAGACCCGGAATATGGCACAATCACTATGTTAGAGAGTACTGAGGGATGGCAGAGGGTAAGGGGGACCTGAATTGGGCTTCAGTTGCTGAGTAGGATTTCACTAAGTGAAAAATCATTTTGAGGTATGATTCGAATAACCAGAATTTCTCAATTTCCTTTATCATAGAGTTTAGATTATAAATCAGAGCAGTAGTTGAAAAAAAGTAACATATTAGCAAAATTACCTTTAAAAATTCTCTAATTTGTTCATCTAGCAAAACAAATACGGTATGTCATGCAATCACCTGTAGTCTCTAACATCGCAGAGAAAGCAGTACAAGCAGGTTGAGTGAAGCAGGGAGCCTGAGTCCAGAGGCTCTGAGCATCCATTAGGCTCAGGGAGCAAAGCTTCAAGAGCAAATGAGAGGAGGGGCTGAAGGAGGTAGGGAGCTTGCTTCTAGCTACCCAAAGAAAGTACAGTAAGACTCAATGGAAAAACAAGGGATCCTAAGCTCAGACCTCTCGAACCTAACAGATGAATCCTCAGCACATCAAGAGAAGATCTGAGCTTCACCTGAGGTAACAATGGGTCCAACCCAGACAGTGGACCTGCTTGTGGCTAGCAAGACAGAGAGAGGGAGGCAGACTAAACTGAGAAGTAGGCCATGACCAGCTAGCTCAGCTGGTTAGAGCATCATCCCGATACGCCATAGTTGCAGGTTCGATCCCTGGTCAGTGCACATACAAGAAACAACTAATGA
The DNA here is from genome assembly GCA_004026765.1 of Micronycteris hirsuta. Lineage (NCBI taxonomy): Eukaryota > Metazoa > Chordata > Mammalia > Chiroptera > Phyllostomidae > Micronycteris > Micronycteris hirsuta. The sequence goes on from PVJI01026964.1 coordinate 15,288, forward strand.
ATGCATAAATAAGTGGACCAACAAAGCAATGTTTCCTTCTCCCTCTCCTTCCCTCAAATTAGTAAAATAAAAATATTTTTAATTAAAATAAGAACTGATTGGGAGGTCTAAGCCTCCACTAAGTATAAAGGACATGCTGACTGAAGACACCCACTCCTAGGAGGAGGGGATATCACAGGGGACCCATGAGGAACACAAGAGGGAAAGGTGGAGAAGCATAGTCTAAGAGGAACAGGCAGAAGACTCTCAGAGCAATTAAACACTTCTCTCTCTGTATGAAAGCTGTCAGTGTAAATCTGAATGCCCTAATCTAACAAGGCTCAGTCAAGAGTCAGTTCCATACAAAGTCTCCTTCTTATGTCCTCAGCTCCTAATACAATCTGCGACTTACTAGGCCCACAGTTAATTAATTAATTAATTAATTGTCTGAGCCCCAGTGGACCAATGAGTACAAGTCTCAAAGAGGCAGATTTCAGTTAACTACATATAAAAGTAGTTAGCATACACACAAACCCTGTATGTTCTCTCAACTGTCCTTTCAAACACTACTACTCCCATTTGACCAAGTATCTGTATTTGAAACTGTGCAGGTTAGATGCGTGTATGATGCCACTCAACTGTCTGCTTCTAATGTCCAAATTCTATAAATGCATTTTTGTTTAAGGGATAGGTAACTAACTACAAGTTCATTTTTCTTAGTATAAGTTTCAAACACTTACTTTTATCTGTGCCACACTACTTTTCATTTTCTGTTGTCAGTTGATCCTATAAATAGGACTCCTTAAGCTCATCCAAATAACAAGGACCAAATAGTATGAATTCTTTGAAAGTTTTTCTGTCTGCAAGTGTCACCTATAAAATATACCAAAAAAAGCTTTGTTAACTTTGACCACCTTAGTTTTGTTAGTCAATAGGCAGAAATGTAATCAACAACTTAAAAATCTAAAAAATCTTTAAATAGCTCCACATAATATATTAAGAACACATATTAGTAGAAAAGATTCTGAACAATGAGCAAATAATAAAAAGGACATATTATGCACAATAAAGTATTTTATTCTAATGACTCTCAGTAGAGGAACAAAAGTTAATAACTGATGTCAGATAACTTTATTCGACTTGTTCTTAGTGAGGGATACTTACATCTACATCATAAAACAGTACTGTGACATTAATAAAAACAAGTGAACAGAGGAAACAATTATAAGAGAAACTTTGTATAAACTGAACATAAATTATCCAATGTTTTTATATAAACTAAGAATGAAATATCCAATGTTCTTATAATAATGATCACTCAGAGATAAATACACTCTGCATGAAAATATAAGATGCTATAGCAATCAAGTCTTAATATGATCTACCAAAGGCACAAAGCTGCAGACATATGCACTTATGAAAACTAAGTATTTGGTCCAGAACACAGAGTCATCAACATTAAATGCTAAAATAAAATATCTTTCAATATCCATCTGTTAAACAAATTTTGGGAATTTTTGAAAAATGCCGAATATTATGTTTACATAGAACGTCATTTAAGTATTTTATTGGAATTATATATCTAAGTGGTTTATGGTTTATGAAAATTGCATATTTAAGTGCTTTTTGCTATGGTATATAGAAACACAATTACAAAAACAAAATGAATTATTAGAAAACAAAATTAAAAGACGTAGATAATCTAGAGAAAGAACTGTGCTCAGTACCAAAATAATTGAATACAACCGGGAAAAAATTTTAATTTGAATGCCAGAAAGGATGTTATAGATTATCTGCTACAATTTCTTCTTCATCTTCTTTTTTTAATCCTCACCCAAATATATGTTTGCTTATTTTTTAGAGAGAGAGAGAAATGTCAATGTCAGAGAAAAACATTAATCGGTTGCCTCCTATATGTGCCCTGACTGGGAATTGAACCCGCAACCTAGGTATGTGCCATGACCAGGAATCGAACCTGCAATCTTTGGGTACATGACACACTGCTACCACTAAATGAGCACCCTGGCCAGCACCAATTTCTTCTTAAAGATCAGAGTACTGAAGGCCAGGTAAGTCATTTTAACGACCTAAGTAAGCTATAATAGTGGTGAACCCTAAGTAGAAACCTAGTTTGAGGACACCCAATTAAGTACTCTTTTCATTAGACCATGTAAACAAATAACCCCAACACTATAAAGTAACAGGGCTGCTACCATTTAATACAGATGGGGATGTACCCAATAACTAAGTCAAGGAAAGTTTCCATTACAGTGGTTAGCAGGATATCAAGATTAGTATATTCAATATACATGAGAGTCTTTACAAATTTATCAATGTATAAAATATAATTGCAATCTAAAGCACACTACCTCTTATGAATTTGCAGCTGCAGACAAGCTAACGTGCTGCTAGAGGGCTCCCAGATGGGAAGGAGCCAGAGAAGAGGAGCTCAGAGTGCTGGTTATAAACCCTCCCAAATCCCTGACTATCCCTGTACCAACACATGCACAAAGGAGAGTCCTGCTAAGGATCAAAGAACTAAACTTAGATGTGAACAGCTAAGAGAGACTTTGCAATTTAAGTCTAATCAAGTTAACTGCCTAAAAAGTCACTGTTTCTCAGACAAATGTAATAGAATCCAGTCTTCACATAAAAAACATCAACTTATCAGAGAACTGTGGCCTAATCTTCAGAAAAAAGACAAACAAAGACACCAACACTGAGATGACCCAGATGTTGGAATTAGCACACAAGGTTTTAAAAGCATATTCAAAAATGCACAGGGAAAAAAGTATACAAGGAATAAAAACAGAAAATTCCAAGGAAAAAACCCAAATAACAACATAAATCATATAAGGGAACAAAACTGAAATTTCAGAACTGAAAAATACACTAAGTGAAAAATTCACTGGATAGCTTTAACAGCAAAATGGAGATAAGGGAAAATCAGTGAGCTTGAAGTAAGATCAATTAAAATTATCCAATCTAAAGAACAGAATGCCAAAAAAAAAA
>PVJI01026965.1:0-18422 GCA_004026765.1 Micronycteris hirsuta
TTTCATTTGATATATAGTTGAAAGGTGTCCACATGTCAAAGGTAGATTGACATACGTATCCTCCATTGAAAAGAACTGATATTCCTGACATCAATAAGCACAGGGACCTGTTAGATTGTCTTATACCTTCCAAGGGATATCTGTTGAATATCTGAATTTGCATAATACATTTATACCATTAATTGTACTGGAGAAGAGTAAGGTAGGCTGTAAAATGGGGGAACAAGAAATATGAGCATCTTATTTTTTAACCCCAAATCAAACATTGAGTGTATCTATTGGGTATTCTCTTAGCTTTACTTTGTGAAAACTTTTCTCTGCTTTCTTATTTTCCTCTTTGAATGCTGTATATTGATGCATATACAGGAGGTTTATGAATAGGAGGCTCAAATGGTAATAAGATACTTTTTGGTGACTGTTCCTCTCATCAGAAAGCTGTTCATTGCATCTTTACTTTATAAACATTATGGTCAGGTTGCACACATTTAAGAAATGATGAATGAATGCTAAGTGAATTCCGACGGAGAAAAACAAGGGTTGCAGCAAGGGTAAAATCATTGTTGCCATACTTCCTTCTAAGATTTAGTTTAGTGTTTTTTTAAGTTTTTAATTTTTAAAGAAATATAAGTCTTAAGAAATGAAGGAAGTGTTCCTGCACCCTATAAGGAAGAATAGCCAGTAGCTTGAACTTTGAGAAACAATCTGAAGGCGTACAGACTAGTACATTTTGAATATAATGATCAGGGAGAATGAATAAATGTATTGCCTTTCTACTCAGGCCCCTGAGAGAAGTTTCTTCTTCATAAGGCTGGAAGGATTTCTGACCAGGGAAAATATTTACGTGCACTTTTTTTTTTTTTGATTGTTTGTTGTTTTACTAACAGAAGCAGAGGATCTTGAGAGATCATGTAACTTCTTTTGGTAATAAATGTGCTACACAGATTTTAATTTGCTTTATATTATGGTGTGTCCATGTTTTAAGAAGTTACTATGTTATTGTAGATTTGGAGGTCCATTTATATTAGTACAATTTTATACAATGTTGTTTTATGATTTATGTTTTTGGAGGTCTTTATAATCTGACTGCCATTTGGTTATAGCCACATGAATTTTAAGAATAGTTTCCTGATAATGACTAGTTTCTTGAAAACTACCTTAGGCACTTCAGTAATAACAAATACAATATGAGTAAAATTCTATATCCATAAACACACACTATATTTTATTTTTTTAATAATGTTTATCAGAAAGTAATCTTCAGAAAACAAAACAAAAAACCCTGCTTTTTTGCATTAATTTAAGAAACAAAAGCATATAATAGCAAAGTGTCATATATACATTGGAAATTGATTGTTGTTTTTTAATGAAAGAATATTCTATGTGCCGGGAGCTAGCACAAAGGATCAGATTGTCAAATCCGACTCACACAAATCATAGGTCTTACCCTAAACCAAGCTTTCCTAATTTTTCTAAGTTCTGCAAGTCAAGCTCAGGTGAAAGAGGGGCAGATCTGCGGTGTTGAGGGCAATTCTTCTAGTTCTTTTATCCTCCCTGCCATCTCATCCAGGGAAAAAGATCCATCCATGAAACAGTTGCATTTTGTATCCGATCAGTGTGACATTTGTCAGGGAACCATGCTCATAAATCCACAGATTCTAAGTTTATTGCTCAAAGCAGTCCTTAACCAGGACTTGGCATTAAAATATCCTTAGATCAGGATTCTTCTTCAAGCAAATACTATCAGTTTATTTTCCTGGAGATCCCGCTGCCATGTCAGTCAGTATGATTAGGTGATATTTACCTGCTCCATTTCCACCATTCACTTGAGAGTGATAGTCTATTGGAATGGAATGGTAATCCTAATGTCCAATTTTTAAAAATCTTTCTTCAATTGTAAGTAAAATGATGGTGTATAAGAAAAATCTTTTCTGATCCAAGGTTGCACTTATTTTTGTCTTCTGTATTTCAAATCTTTCAAAATACACTTTGAGGCCAGAGATAGAAAATTGCTTTTCTTGGAGAGTCTTTAAATTTTTGTTTTTTCTCTTAAGGTAGGCTTTCTGGAATTGCAGTTTTTGAAGGTCAAGAATGTTGTAATTCAACTGTGGAAAGATTTTCTGGATGTGTACTATACTACATAGTAGAAGTGCCAGTTCTTTAAATGTTATCTTTTAAAAAATAATAAATTGATAATATTAAAAACTATATAATATTAAAAATTATAAACATTTGTAATATATTGTTTCTATTTGCCATTGTACAAATTTGGCTCATTGAAATAGAATATATTCCAATTTTATATTTTCTTATTTCAATTATACTATATGCATAACTGTGTATTTTGTTGAATACAAAATGCCTTGTCTTAAGATATTTTGTATGTAGGTTTATATATGTTAAAAAATCTGTTATTTTATATTTCATTTTGTTCTACTTTGTTATGTATCATATGTACAGTAGAAAAATTCCATAAAACACATACAAAAAAATGTAAATCTAGTGTTGGCAGCCCGATTTAGCTGGTTTCCTGCTGCTCCACGCTGATTGTTACATCTACCCTCTAGTCTCAGTGTCTGTCCTCATGTCTGTCCCCTAACTCACAGAACTGTGTATTTTCCCTTAGATGGTTCGTGTGAAGAAGAAATCGAGTTTCATATTCCCCGCCCCATCTCTCACACATTCCCGGGCTTCTCCAGGCAAGGAGAGGGTGGCAGGCTGTAAATACACTACGTCTTAACATTTTCCCTGAGAAGTAGCACACTGCACTTCTGCTCTTACTTCATTGGCCAAAGAAAGTCAGTCAGTCAAATGGTCACAGCTAACAAATGCCAAGGGCTCAGGGAGGAACTAACCAACCACGTGCCCAGAAGTGGGAAACCACAAAAAATGGGCAAATGGCACCAATACCTATAATTGTATCTTTTTTGTCTCTAAATTAATCTGGCTTTAACTAAAATATGAAAAATCATTATTTGGTAAATATTCTGACATAAAAATCCTTTAATTCCATTGAACTTATTCACAAAAACCTGATTCAGATTTTTTAAATAATGGGAATAAAATTTATTGGTCACTTGCTTCATGCCAGACACTATTGCAAGAGCTTTGGAGACTCGCTCTAATTCAATCCTCACAAAGTACGTGGGCAGATTGGCTCAAATTCGAACAGCTGGTACATGGCAGAGCCAGGGTTTATTTTGTTTGATTAATTAATTTATTTTTCTAACTTTTAATTACAGTTGGCATGCAATATATATTAGTTTCAGGAATATGATATAATGATTAGACATTTATATCTTATGAAGTGATTACCCTGGTAAGTCTACATATCCGACACCATGCATAGTCATTGCAGTATTACTGACTTAAATTCCCTGTACTGCACTTTAAATCCCTGGCTCTGTTTTTATAACTGGTGATTTGTACTTCTCAATTCCTTCTGCACTTCTTAACAGCTTTTCACCCATACCCCAATCACCCTCTTATCTGGTAATCATCAGTTTATTCTTTGTATGTATGAGTTTGTTTGTTTTCTTTGCTTACTTTGATTTTTAGATTCCACATGTAAGTGAAATCATACGGTGTTTGTCTTTTTTCTGTCTGACTTGTTTTACTTAGCTTAATGCACTCGGGTCTATCTATGTTGTCACAGGTGGCAAGATTTCATTTTTCTAATGGCTGAGTAATACTGAGTTGTGTATATGGACCACATTACCTTCTTCAGTTTATCTATCAATGGCTGTTGCCTCCAGGTAGTGGCTATTGTAAATAATGCTGCAAAGAATACATAGGTGCGTATATCTTTTGGAATTAGGGTTTTGGATTTTTCATGTAAACACCCAAAAGTAGAATTGCTGAGTTGTATTTTTAATTTTTTAAGGAATCTCCATACTGTTTTCCACAGTGGCTAGACCAATTTAAAAACCATCAACAGTGCCTGAGAATTCCCTTTTCTCCCTATCCTCACTGACCATTGTTTATTGATTTATTGATGAGAGCTGTGATCACAGGTGTGAAGTGATATCTTATTGTGGTTTCAATTTGCGTTTCCCTGTTGATCAGTGATCTTGAGCATGTTTTCATATGTCTGTGGCCATCTGTAGGTCCTCTTCGGAGAAGTGACTGTTCAGGTCATCTGCCTATTTTTAATCAGCATTTAGGTTCTTTATATATTTTGGACATTAACACTTACTGGATGCGCCACTAGTGAATATCTTCTACCATTCCGTACACTGTTTTTTCTTTTTGTGATAGTTTCCTTTGCTGTACGCTTATTAGTTTGATGTAGTCCTATTTGTTTATTTTTTCTTTTGTTCCCTTTGTTCTTGGAGACACATCCAGAAAATGTTGCTGAGTTACGTCAAAGAGTTTTGTGCCTATATTTTTTTCAAGGAGTTTTATGGTTTCAGATCTTACATTTAAGTATTTAATTCATTTTGAATGTATTCTTGTATATGGTATAAGAAAGTCTAGGTTTTGGGGGGCTTGTTGTTGTTTTGTTTTGTTTTTTGCATCTGTCCAGTTTTCCCAACATCATTTATTGAAGAAAATATCCTTACCTCATTGCACGTTCTTGCCTTATTTATGATACATTAATTGGTCATGTAGGCATGGATTTATTTCTGAACTCTCTATTCTGTTTCATTGATATATATATCTATTTTTATGCTAGGACCATATGCTGTTTTTTAAAAATATTTTTTTAATTTATTTTTAGAGAGGGGGATAAGAGGGAGAAAAAGAGGGAGAGAAACATCAATGCGTGGTTGCCTTTCAAGCATCCCCAACTGGTGACCTGGCCCACAACCCAGGCATGTGCCCTGACTAGCAATTGAACCAGCAACTTTTTGGTCCATAGGCCGGTGCTCAATCCACTGAGCCACACCAGCCAGGGCCATATGCTATTTTGATTACTACAGCCTTATATTATAGTTTGATATAAGGTAGTTTACCTCCAACTTTGTTCTTTCTCAAGATCGCTTTACTATTTGGTGTCTTGTGGTTCCATATAAATTTTGTGATTATTTTTTCTAGTTTTGTGAAAAATGTCATTGGTATTTTGGTAGGGATTGCATTGAATCTGTAGATTGCTTTGGTCAGTATAGACATTTCAATAATATTAATTATTCCTATCCATGAGCACAGTTTATGCTTCCATTTCTTTGTATTTGCTTTAATATTTTTTCCTTTGATGTCTTATAGCTTCCTGAGTTAAATTTATTCCTAGGTATTTTATTCTTTTTCATGCAATTGTAAATGGGATTGTTTTCTTAATTTTAAAGTCTTCCTGATAGTTCAATATTGTTGTATAAAACTGCAACTGATTTCTGATTATTAATTTTCTGCTTTGCTATTTTACTGAATTAATTAATCTGTTCTAATATATTTTTGGAATCTTTAAGATACTCTATATATAGTTTTATATCATCTGCAAATAATGACAATTTTACTTCTCTGTTTTGTTTTTTTTTTATGTCTTTTATTTCCTTTTCTTGTCTCATTACTTTGGCTAGGACTTCCAATAATATGTTGAATAAAAGTGATGAAAGTGAACATCCTTGTCTTGTTCCCAATCTTAAAGAAAATTCTTTTAGCTTTTTACATTTGAGCATGATGTTAGTTATGGGTTTGTTATATATGGTCTTTATTACGTTGAAGTATGTTCCCTGTATCCCCACTTTGCCGAGAGGTGTTTTTTTGTTTGTTTGTTTGTTTGTTTTTATGAATGGTTATTGGGTTTTGTCAAAAGTTTTTTTCTGAATCTATTAATATGATCATATTATTTTATTTGTCATTTTGTTTATTTGGTATGTTATGTAAATTTTTTTTACAGAATTGAACTGACTTCACATCCCAGGATTAAATGTCACTAGATAATGGTGATAATTTTTTTAATGTATTGCTGAATTCAGTGTGGTAATATTTTGAAGGTTTTACAATTCTGTTCATCAGGGATATTGGCCTATAATTTTCTTTTTCTAATGTCTTTGCCTGGTTTTGGTATCAGGATAATAGTGGCCTCAAAAAATGACTTTAGGAGGCTTCCTTCCTCTTAATTTTTTTTTTTTTTGCATAGTTTGTGAAGGATAGGTATTAATTCTTCTTTGAATGTTTGGTAAAACTCACCTGTGAAGCCATCTGGACCAGGATTGTTACTTTTGGGGAGGTTTTTTAATTTAATTAGTAGTTATGTGTCTGTTTATATTTTCTGTTTCTACTTGATTCAGCATTGTAAAGTTGTATGTTCCTAAGAATTCATCCATTTCTTCCAGGTTGCACAGGTTGTTGGCATAGGCTTGTTCATTGTATTTTCTTATAGTCCTTTGCATTTTGTGATGTCTGTTGTCAGTTATCCTCTTTCATTTCTTATTTTATTTATTTGGGCCTTCTCCCTTTTCTTGATGTATCTGGTTAAAAGTTTATCAATTTTGTTCACCTTTTCAAGGAACCAGCAGCTATTAGTTTCACTGGTCTCTTGTTTTTTTAGACTCCATTTTTTTTTATTTCTACTCTATTGTTTATATGAACTTTATTATTTTCCTCCTTCTACACATGGGCTTTGTTTGTTCTTTTTCTAATTCATTTGGGTAAAAGGTTAGATTGTTTATTTGAGATTATTTTTATTTCCTGAAGTTGGCATGTATTGCTATGAGTTTCCCTTTCAGGACCGATTTGGCTGCATCTCATAGATCCACTGTGTTTTCATTTTCATTTGTTTCAGGTACCTTTTGATTTCTTCTTTGATATCATTAATCTATTCATTCTTTAATGGAATGTTATTTAGCCTCCCTCTGCTTTGCAGTTTTCGGTTTTCTTATAATTGATTTCTAGTTTCATACTATTATGATCAGAGAAGATACTTGAAATAATTTCAATCTTAAACTTATTGAAATTGGTTTGTGACTTAACATGTGGTCTACTCTGGGAAATGTGCACTTGAAAGGAATCAATATCGTTTTTGGGGGTGAAATGTTCTAAAAATATCAATTAATTCCATGTTGCCTAATGTATCATTTAAGGCCAATGTTTTATTTTCTGTCTAGATGATCTATTCATTGATGTGAGCATGTGTCCCCTGCTCTTATTTTCATACAGATAATTTCTCTATGTCTCTATGTCTATGCCTGTTTGCGGCTTGTGAATCTTGAGAGATTTTGAAAAATTCTGTAGCACTAGCCAAGGCAGGTCACTTGTGTGAAGGAGCTGCTGGGAGAGGCTTGGGCAGGGTGTGTAAGTATGTGTTGCAAGGTCTCAGGGAATCACCAGGATGGGGTGAATGGTGTTAGCCCAGTTAATGCAGGGCACAGATTTGGCACTCTGCCAGCCGGGTGGGAGGTGATCTCAGCAAAGGAACAATGGTGCCTGCCAGCACTTCTGTCCCTAGAGAAAGCTGCCTGACCCTCTACCCGCTCCAGCACTCACCCTGGTGGTAGTCAGTTTTGTTCCTCCCCATAAATTGCTGATGCTTTTTGACCTGCTTCTCCTGCACTGGATTTCAGAGTGAGTGAGTTTGTTAGTGAATGCGTCTGTGTGCAGCCCCCTTAAGAGGAGCACCTATGTCTCCAACAGCCCACCATCTCTCTCAGATGCAATCCCCACTGGTTTTCACAGCTAGGTTTTAAGAGGACTCTTCTTTTCAGCAATAGTGCCCCAAACTGGTGTGCCCAGTGCAGGGCTGGGACCTCTCACTCCTCGGGGGAGCTCTACAGTGAACCTATCTCTTCCCATTCTTAATTGCCCTGCTATGGGTCAGACACCTGCCTGTTCTGTGTCTCTGCCACTCCTACCAGTCTCTACATGGCTTCTCCAGTATATCCTTAGTTACAGGATTTCTGTCCCACTAGTCTTCAGGTGGTTCTCAATGGTGGTTGTTGTATAATTTAGTTGTAATTTTGATTTGTTCATGGGACGAGGTGCAATTCAAACTTTATAAACCTTTTAGTGTATGCCTCCTCCTTAAAATGGCATGTGTACACAATGCTTATCTCAATTTGTGATAGATGACAAATGTGTTAATTACTCCATATTCTCAGATAGGTTTTAGTCAATCCACTAGATTTTCAAATATTTGTATTTTTATTAGAAGCATTTCTGCTTACAATCAACAGACTATCAACTGATTATCCTGGAATTTGCTATGTTACCACAGTCCTATTCAAGCTTATTTTAACTATTTTAAAATAATCATACCCATATCTATAATAGAGATATTTTTTCAGGGCTACTTATATGTTGTTTTCTTTTTTCTCCTAAATATCATTACTCTACTTGTCAGAATAATTCAGGTGGACAGTGTTTTTCTAACATTTTTAGTCATTTACTTTCTTACAAGCACATTTTTTCTTCTGTAAGTATCTCTGGAGCTTTGAAGTGACAGGTATAATATTTTAAATGCGAACGAAAATGGCTTTCTTATTCCCAAATGATATGCTATGCTTTATCCAGAAATAGATAATTTGCATTAAGAAAGAGGTTTCATGTTAAGTTTTTCTTCCCTCTAATTTAAAGTTAAAGCCTTCTAATATTATCTCTTAAATCATGTATTATATTTTCAACCTTTGTGATATAAAAATATAAGCATCTTCAATTCCCACAGTATAACAATTTATATTTCTATTTAGTGGGAAACTTGTATGTTGATATTTTAGTTTGTAAGTAAATTAAGGTACATTTTCCTGCTTTTTTTTTTTTCTACTGTTGAATGTTATATGAAATTTTTGGTGCTATTTACTTCCAATCTATAATTAATTTGCTGATTCTTACTATACTGTTTATTCAAACTATTTTCATTGTAAGTAAAATAAATAGCTCAAAATTCATTATATTATTGTGGTAGTAAGCATTACCAAAACTATTAATGTAATTTACTTTAACTTTAGTCTAAATATAATTATATATGTGTGTGTACTCACATATATAAATTACCCACACACACAATTAATGTTCTTATTTATTTAGACTGATCTTTTCCATATTCATTCTTAGAATATAGAAAATAACTATGTAAGTTGGAAGAGACCATTAATCAAAATGTTATAAATATATATATATATAGTGTTCTCAATATTGTAGACACATTTATACTTTTTATATTTATATCACTCAGTATGAAAAGAAAATTTATAAATATCAGAAATATTATCAGCCTATGTTTTACTGTCACAATTTTAAATTTAATCAATAGAGTTTTTAAAAGTACAAATTATAAAAATATATTAATTCCCACTACATATCAATGCCTCATTTTCTAAGTTTTAAAATATGGATTCTGACATTACTCATCCATTTTTATGCATTAGAAATGTCAAAAATCCAGAAAAAGCAAAATTAAATCACCAAATCAATAAATAGTATTTAGAAAGTGTTCATTGTACATAGAAGAACAGTTTGTGAGGTGGGAGCTTTCAAACTCAAAAACTGATATGATGCTCAGGGTCATGAAGTCATAGGACAGCTTAAAGTGGATGCAAAGTTATTTGCCCTTTGCAGTGACTGGTTAGTACAACGGGGACTCCCAGATGGCAGGGAATTGGTCAAAGTGACTATGTCATGCCATTTTTATGGTTGTCAGAGGTGTTTACAAGAAATAACCTAAGTTTTGCCTGTGTTTATGAATTGAGATTGATTTAATTTTACTTACAAGGCTTAAATGATTTTATCTGTTTAGGGAATTCTTAAGTCAGGTTTTCATTTTGTATTTAATTTTAATAGAAATAGGTAAAATATTCAGAGTATTAGATTGAGTGTAAGTTTTATTTGTCAACCCAACTTTACTAGGAAATCATGATTTTCATGGACTCACATTATTTTTATTCAATTATTAAGGAAATATTTACTAAATAGAATGTATTACGTCCTAGGGCATAATGCCATATAACACTGGGTGCCAACCACCATGGATGAATAGACACTACCAGACTATCTAGGTATAATCACACTGCTTTTTAATATTATTATAATTATCACAATAAAAATGAATGATGTGAAATGCATTAATTTCAGATACAATGCATTTTTAAATGCCCATAAGTAGATGAGTGAATCAAAAAACCATGGCACACAGCCCTGGCTGGTGGAGCTCAGGCCTGTGAATCAAAGGTTTGCTGGTTCTATTCCCAGTCAGGGCACATGCCTGGGTTGTGAGTCAGATCCCCAGTAGGGGGTGCAGGAGAGGCAACCAAACATTGATGTTTCCCTCCCTTCCCCGCTCTCTAAAAATAAATAAAATCTTTAAAAGAAAACAAAAAACAAAAAACAAACAAACAAAAAAAAACCATGGCACAATTACACAATGGAATTCTATGCAGCAGAAAGAAAGAAGGAGCTCCTACCCTTTGCGACAGCTTGGATGGAACTGGAGAGCATTATGCTAAGTGAAATAAGCCAGGTGATGAGGGACAAATACCATATGATCTCACTTATAATAGGAATCTAATGAACAAAATAAACTAATGAGCAAAACAGAACCAGAGACATGGAAACTTGGAACAGACTGACAGTGGCCGGCAGGGGGTTGGGGGGTGTGGATCCTGGTGGAAAGAAGGGGAAGGGACTAGACAAAGAATATGTAGGAATGACCCATGGACATGGAGCAGTGTGGGAATTGACTGTGGGAATGGGGGTGGGCTGTGCAGAGGAAGGCAAAGGGGGAAAAACTGGGACAACTGTAATAGAGTAACAATAAAAAATACCCTAAAAAAGGAACCAATGCATGTTAGCATAATTTGAGAACCCCTATGATCTTATTGAGTTCTAGGATTATGTTGTGGATTTCTATAGAGAAGGAGAAGAGGTGCTAACATATTAAGTAGTTCTGAGTATCAGAGAGAAGCACACTCATTGCTTTTCCGCATGTTCTGACTACTTTCTGTTTTCCTTTATTAATTTCTGAATGAAAAAGTTATATTTGATGTCTTTATGTGAGCAATCATGCTACATAGGAATTCAGTTTATTTCTTTCAGTTTCATCAAATATTTAAGAATGACTTAAAATGTAATAAGTTTAAAGAAATCATAAACTACTGGGTAACAAAAACACGTGAACAAGTAGATGTTTAACTTGAAAGAACATCATATGATCAAACTAGTAAGATATTATAACCACTAAAAAATTAATGAAGTTTGGTAACTAGAAAAAGGGAAGAGTGTGGTCTCCATCATTGTCACCACACGGGGTCAGAGGAAGCCCTATTGTACCAATAACGTACTCAGTTGATAATTAAATGTCTATCGATAGTGATGTTTTGTTCTCAGGTAATATATTCAGGAAAATAAATTTTCTCAATGCAGTAAAGTAGATGGTGTATCATTCCTACATTTATTCATTTGACAAACTATGGATGGAGTAGTATCTGTTACATAGCAGGTACTCGTGTAGGTGCTGGGTGTGTACAGTAAAACAATTATAGTTCTCATTTTGTGGTGTCTTCGTCTCATTTGGCACCCATAACAATTGTAAGTTGCAGGCGCTGTTATTATCCATACTCTGTAGATGAAAACCTGAGGTTTATAGAGGATAAACAACTGGTCTGATGTCACGATAAGTATTAAGTGTCTTCCGTGTTAGCCTGACGGCAGAAGCTGAGCCTGTCACATCACACCACTGCTCTCCACCAGGCAGAGTGTTAGCAGAGATGCAAAAGGGCAAACAGATGCAAATAGGCAGTGATAATTTATTTTCATTTCAAGGCAGATGGGGATAGAGATGTGTGGAAAGAACCACGCTTATTTAATATCAACTCTTTGTCCAGACTATTTGCTAGAACCCCAGTTAAAACTACATTTTAATAAAAGAGAAAGTAAAGTGAAATAGACAAAAACAATCTTAAAAACATTTTGATTGTTGTATCATATTAAGGATTAATGTGTTAGAAAATATTTCATTTTGTCATATTGTCTTTGCATTTCTGAACTGTCACACTATGAAGATGATGTCTTATAAATTTAATTTTTTTCTCGGAGACTAAACTTGATGAAGACTGAAATGCATTTTTATTACCAACTACATCTGCTGGTGAAGACCTGCATAGACCAAGAACAAAACTGAATCATGTTGCTGCATCTTAACACCATCACCTACTAATCAAATGTAGAAACTCTTAAAAAAGGAAACCACAGCTCTAGCCATCAGATCCAGAGAGGCATGGAGGAACTGGTCTCCATTTTCTTTATTTTTTTTAAGATTTTATTTATTTTTAAAGAGAAGGAAAGGCAGGGAGAAAGAGTGAGAGAATCAACAGATGAATGGATAAAATAACTATGGGATATTTCCACAATGGAATTCTACTCGACCATAAAAAAGCAGAAAATTTTCCCCTTTGCAACAGTATGGATGGACCTGGAGAACATTATGCTAAGTGAAATAAACCAGTGATTTACCATAAGCTAAGTGAAAATACCATATGATTTCACTCATATGTGGAATGTAATGAACAAACTGAACAAGCAAAACAGACAGACTCACAGATGGAGAGCAGACGACAGCCAGTGGTGGGGGGGTTTGAGGCATTGAGCAAAAGGAAAAAGGACTCATGGACGTGGACAACAGTGTGGTGATTGCTGCGGGTAGGAGGGTGTAAGAGGTAATGGTAATGCAAAAAATACAATAAAGATTTAAAAAAATAAAAAGTAAAACTAACAACAACAACAAAAAAAACAATGTGTGAGAGAGATATGTAGATCAGTTGCCTCTTACACATGCCCCCAGCTGGGGATCTGTCCTGCAACCCAGAACCCAGACATATGCCCAGACTGGGATTGGAGCCGGTGACCTTTCGGTTCACAAGCCAGCACTCAGTCTACTGAGCCACACCAGCCAAGACTTACCTCTGTCTGATATACAGACTTTTATAGAACTGTAGAGCCAGGAAGCATATGTATAGCCCTCCAACAAACATGCATGATAATTAAAAACAGCAAGGTTGCCACCTGCATAGTCAGATTATCTAGGGTGTGGAAATAACCACTTTTAGCTGACTCACCAGGGTAATCTTGAAAGAAATGTGATTGCACTGGGGAATCTCTCTGTCTCCTTCCTACATGTAACTGAAATACAGCTGATGTGCTACTCCGGTGCTCTCTTTTGCTCTAGACTCTTAGGGAAGCATATGTTACATTTTCAAGTTTCATAGATATGTTTAGCATTTTTTAATCACAAAAAAACTGCGAGATCTCATTATCACTTACTTTCTTTAAATAATGGTGTATTGAGTATATATTATGCACGTGGAATAGGCCGTTTTATAAGCAGAGTTAGAGGGAATAGGAAACGAGAAACTTCACTCAGGATTGGTAGAGATTAACAGTATAAATTTATAAATTTCATTTTACTAGTAATTCCCTGGGTGTGATTTCTCAGGAACATTGACACCACGAATCCCAATGGCGCGCTCCGCCCCGTCAGTGGTTAATGAACTAATGTCTCCTCTCTCAGTGTTTCTGGACTTGTTTACTTTAATAAGTTAACAAAGTGTAGAAGAAAATGACAGGGTGCCATTAACACATAGTTTTTGGTCTAGCACTGTTATCCAAGAAAAGGTAATAACACTTAATTTTGAAAAAAAAAAAACAAAAAACTTAGAAATAAACAGTTTGTCAAGGAACTCCAGAAGAGAAATCTTTGTGCCAAATAAAGAAAAGAAAAAAAAACGCTGTGAAGGGCATAACACTTTTTTCAGCTGAGAATGTTTTTAAAAGCAAGAGAGTTTTTTCCTAGTTGTCTTTCCTCCTTTATAAAATGTCTCATGAGACAGAAGAGCGCTGAAATGGTTGGTGGGTAAAATAGTCTTCTATGTACGTTTTCATAAAATCTACTAATGAAATTCTGTAGAAGGCTCAGAAGCTTTGTTAGAAGTCCCATTCAATACAAATCAAGAAATATATTTTATAACTAATAATGAAGAGATAGTATCAAAAGCCATATTTTATTAACTCTTGGTATGTCCTGCAATGAAAAATAGGATATGGTATCTATAGCTTCCTATAAACACATTTATAGACTTTTAATTAGCAGGGATAACTGTAATTTTTATTTTGAATGCTTTTAAATTCTTCACACTGGTTTTCATTCTTGCAAGTAAAGTTAGATTTTTCAAAAGATGAGATATTGAGGTAATTGTTATATGTGAGCTCTGATGGTTAGGCTAATGTTTCCAGTCATAGTAGGATAATTCTCTCAATAAGGATTCTCTGAATGCTAATTTCACACACACACACACCCCTTGCTTTTTTTTCTCTCTCACTTTACTATAATGAATAGAGATTAAAAACGTCTGTCCATTTGTGGAAGCATAATTAGAAAAACTAAAATTTAAATCACATTGCAGGAAAATTCACTGGTAAAGGCACCTTTCCTAGAGGCATAGATCAGTCACAGATTATTAAAGGCTTTTCCTTTCCGTTGGTTCAGTGTAACAGTATTTATTAAAAGGCGACAAAGTAAATGTACGGAAAGACAATATTAAGTCAAACTATAAGAAAGGAGAGCTGAAAATAAAATCTTTAGGTAAAGCATGTTAATTATTTAAAAAAACCCTCTGCCCCAATCTCCCAGGGACTCTGGGTAATGTCTGGGGACATTTTTGGTTTCCTCATTGTGCGATGCTACCGATACCTGGCAGGCAGAGGCTAGCTGTTTAATATCAGAGGGATGCTGTTTAATATCCCACAATGCACAAGACAGCCCCCCCTCCCAGCAAAGAATCATCCAGCCTAACATGTCGATAGAGCCAAGGCTGAGAAACCCTGCTGTAGAACAGTGATTTTCATCTGGTGTGCTGCAAACATTGTTAAAACATGTAGTTCTGTGTAGTCAGGGGCACTGAACACTTTTCCCTTAGATCGTCAAGTTAAAAAATGACAATAGCCAATACTACAATAGCCTTCTAATATGAATGAACCAAATTATGCCTGTTGTTTTTTTGTCAGATCAGCAAAAGGTATAATACATTTTTTTGTGTGGCACAGAATATTAGTAATTAGTTTATCTGTGCCATAATATGAAAAAGGTTGGATATTGCTGCTCTGGTTTCCTTCTTACAGCTGTCTCGGAACTGAGTCTCTTTTAGCTCAAGGCCGCCTACTGTATTGTCTGCAGTTGCCTCTGAAGAGTTCAGTTGTCAGCTTGTCACTTTCCCATGTCAATGTTTGAGTCACGGTGTCTAGGGAAATCAATTTTAATTATGGGGTGTTTTTACATGTGCTCCTGTCTGCCCCCATCAGGCTCCAGAGATCATCCACACATCTGATCCTAGAAACATCCCTGAGGTTCACACAGGCAGAAATCTAATAGTGGCCCTGAGCTTTAAATATTTGTTTTCAACTATCTAAATTTAAGTACTATAGAAAGAAATTATTTAATGTATTTCTACCCTAATATCTCCCTTATATCTTTCTCCTAATATATTGTTTTGTATATTATTTTTGTATACAAAGCATTTTCATGTGTAACTTCAGTGAAATTGCATATTGTCATCTATATATGTTATATAATTTTTTTTCTTCTAGTTAACTTTGTATTGTTACTATTGACACTTGAACAACACTTCAGCTGTGCTGGTTCAGTTATACTCAGATTTTTTTTAATAAATACTGTAAATGTACATTATCGTTCTCATGATTTTCTTAATACTATTTTCTTTTCTCTAGCTTAGTTTATGGTAAGAATACAGTATATAATGCATATAATACAAAATGTGTTAATCAACTATTTATGTTATCTGTAAGGCTTCCAGTCAACCAAGGGCTATTAGTAGTTAAGTTCTGGGGGAATTGAATTACAAGTGTATTTTTTATTGCCAGGGGGTTAGTGTTCTTAACCCACATGTTGTTCAAGGGTCAACTGCATAGTTACAAAACAAAAAAGTGACTCTAGTGCATTAGTGAGAAAGGTGGGATATAAACTAGAAAATTAAAATATTGGAAATCAACTTACATATCTTAGAAAATCAAGAAAAAAAATTTTTTCCAATTTGAATTTTAGGAAATTAATTCTCATTTACAATAGTGATTATTTGATTTTTTTAGTTAAAAAATTACATTTATTGAAATAAAAGTATTCTTATTATCAATATTCATTCAATGAATATTCATTCGTGCCCTGGCTGGGTGGTTCAGTCAGTTGGAGCGTCGCCCTGTACACCAAAAAGTTTCAGGTTTTTTTTTTTAATTACTTTATTGTTCTTCAATTACAGTTGTTTTCATTTTCTCCCCTCCCTTCCTCCCACCTCAACCAAACCCACCTCCCTCCCTTGCTTCCACCGTCCTCCTTGGTTTTGTCCATGTGTCCTTTATAGTGGTTCCTGAAAACCCTTCTCCCCACAGTTCCCTCCCCCTCCCCTCTGGCTATTGTTAGATTGTTCTTAATTTCAATGTCTCTGGTTATATTTTGCTTGCTTTTTTCTTTTGTTGATTATGTTCCAGTTACAAACGGTTTCAGGTTTGATTCTTGATCTGGGCACATACTTAGGTTTTGGTTTAATCCCAGTCAGGGTGAGCACGGGAGTGGGGGCAAGCTATTGATGTTTCTCTCATACATCATTTTTTTTTCTCTATCACTCTCTTCTCTCTCTAAAATCAATAAAAGCATATCCTCAGATGAGAATAAATAAACAAACAAATACTCATTAATTTCTATTAGTCTAGCATTGCCTAAAGTATCTATTCTAGAACTATTTCAGAATATACTAGTATTTAAATAATAATCAAATATTAAATATGAATGTAGGGAGAGGAATAGACTTTATTTCACCTGCATCCATTTATATATAAATACATATATATACACATATATATGAGTATATATACAGAGAGAGAGACTCATTTTTTGTATTGACTCATTTTTCATTTTAGCCCATTACTGAATAACTGAGTTCATAGTATAGGTTTCAGTGAGTTATTTGTATCTGTAAATTTTCAAATAAAAAATGATAGACTTAAAAAAAACTTATCATCTTGTAAGTCGATATCACTTTTCCAATAACTTCTTTAGCAATACAGGAAAATGATAAACATTTTTAGAAGATTTAATAGAAGTGGCTCATAAAGTTTTCTTCCCTGTTGCCTTTCAAAACAGTAATGTACCCTGCATGGTGTCAGTCAGTGTTGTTGATTTTTACTGATGCGTACTCTCACTAAGCCAGTCATAATTTTATAACGTTTTATACCTTTTGAGGTACATTTTATAGACCCAGTTTGAAAGCATGCACATTCTGTAATATCATATGTTACTTATCTAATATGCAGCATATTTACTCTGTACTTGTCGTATACAATATACTTTGCATGCTCCAGAATGAAAGGGTTCTAAAGAACTGATAACACTTAGGTATTTATTTTTTCTCTTAAACGATGATTTGCTCTACTAAGTGTATTTAGTAGTTAACATTTTTTATTTTTACAGCATTTCAACAGTAAATTGGCCAATTTATAACTTAACTAATTTATATTTTTAATTTATACTTAATGTATACTCAGCATTCTACTAGGTCTTTATCTTATGATAGATAACTATATTAGTATATGATAAGAATTTAAAGGAATTCTTAACATAGTTCTCATTCCAAGTATCTCATAAATTTGGTAGTGCTAGTTTAATATTATTATTCTACGTTCACACAAATAGTGTTTTCAGCTTCCACTTAGTATGAACTGAATAAAAACATATTCCTAATGCAAAACAAATAATGCATAGTCTCAGTCTCTATGTGAATATTTCATTGCAATCCTAGTGAAACAAGTTTCACCCAGTGAAATGTGAAAAACAATTTTAACCTATTATGATGGCTTTGAAATTGATTTTTCTGTATAGATGACAAGTGGTCCATTTATTTAAAAATGAAAAGGAATTATTACTAAGTGATAAAATGGTTGATTTTTCTAACAGCTACTACTTTGGGCCTGGTTGGTGTAGCTCAGTGGATTGAGCACAGGCCTGCAAACCAAAGGGTCACTGGTTCGATTCCCAGTCAGGGCACACGCCTGGGTTGTGGGCCAGGTCCCCAGTTGGGGGCACGTGAGGGGCAACCACACACTGATGTTTCTCTTCCTGTCTTTCTCCTTCCCATCCCCTCTTTCTAAAAAATAAGTGAATAAAATCTTTTTTAAAAAGCTACTACTTTGCAGAATTAACCCGTGCCTGAAATAGCAGTAACATTCAGAATGAACATTTCTGTGAAGGTATACTTAGTATGAGCGCCTGCATTTTTAAAGTGAAGAGATCAAAACACACACACACACTCAGTCAAAGAGATGGGGTTAAGGAGAGAGAAAGGGCTGGAAAGGTGTACAGCAGTCTATCTTAACTGTTTATCTGTGTTGGAATTATGTGTGATTCCATACACATAATGTGATCAGCTGTGTGATTTCTCTGTTCTGATTTATGGCTACTGTTTTTTCCATAGTGAATGCATATATTTGATGCACAT
>PVJI01026966.1:0-18303 GCA_004026765.1 Micronycteris hirsuta
TTTTTTTTTACCCCTTTTAACCCATTATTAAGATAAGGAAGATCCAGATATACAGTGGAGGTTCTGATCTTGTACTGGGCTTTGTCCTTTGCCCAAAACTGGCTTCTGAGGCCACCTGGGACAGGGAGGAGGAAGAGTGTCTCTAGTCCTGCAACACCCAGGCTGCCCTTCAGCCAGCCGCACGTGCCTCCTCCTCAGTGCTCGCGGCTGGCCTGGCTCTCCCTGCCAGCCCCCCACCTTGACTCCTGCGCAGCAGGTGAAACCCCTGGAGCCTGCCCTCAGGTATGGCTCTGACAGATGGCAGAGTGACAAATAGATAAAAAAATCAAATAAAATAATCACCAGGCTGCTGTCATTTCTGGATTCTTTATTTTATTGATAGATTTCCATAGAATAGGCCTGCTCTTTAATATAGTGCATTTATCTGAGTATCCCAGCTGACAGAGGTAATCATGGGCCCTATAAACCAAGAGGAGTCACATTTATGTTCATAAGTATAGCAGGTATTTACCTATTTGTTCTGGTTTACATTTATTCTAGATGAGCTATCTTTCCCTTTCATGATAAGTTAAAGGTCACTCTCAAATATTTGTATGCCCCATCCTTCATAGCTGCTATCTTAATAATAACCAGGATCATAAACATCACCATTCATCGAGCTCCTTCTCATGCCAACACAGTAACATAACACCCCTCACACACCCCACCCTGCCACAGGCAAACGCAGACCTCACAGCAAGGCAGAAAAATACAGAGACTTTCATTTCCACTTTTCAGATTAGGAAACTGATGCTCCTAGACGTCAGGCAATTTGCTCAAAGTTGCTTATCAAGAAGCTAGCAGAAGTCAAGCCTTAGGCTGAAGCTTCTGAGACCATCTGCAAAGGTTCATGCAGCTGTGGGAGTTGTCAGTGGTTGCAACAGGTCAAAAAACACCTTTGACTAGTATGCATGACCTAGAAAAATGAATTTGGTTAACCACTGATACAAGAACATGTCATGCCACACTCCTGCCCCTTATACCACCTACGATATTGCACCTCATTTTCTAATTCGGAGTCTCTGAATCTTCTGCTAGTCTGGGAAGTTTTCATCTTGCTCACCCATCCCTATGGAGTAAGGTGCTTGGTGCAGAGTCAGCCTTCTGTGGAACCAATGACTTCTTTGCCATCTTATTCAGAGAGATCCCCCCACTTCATGTTAACCCTGGATCCGCACGCCCTGCTCAGGAGCCACCCGCCCCAGCACAAGATCCCTCCTCATCTTCATCCTGAGAGACTTTTAGAAGATCACTATATTCTTAAGCCAGTTGTTATCATTTGATATTTTTGTAATTATGTTCAATTATATTGATGTATTTTTAATGGGTAATCATATACACAGTATAAGGTTCAA
Source organism: Micronycteris hirsuta (assembly GCA_004026765.1). NCBI lineage: Eukaryota > Metazoa > Chordata > Mammalia > Chiroptera > Phyllostomidae > Micronycteris > Micronycteris hirsuta. The sequence goes on from PVJI01026966.1 coordinate 1,395, forward strand.
AAGCTTCCAAAGGGTATATGGTTGCAAGTAAATCTAACGTCTGCTATTTCTTAGGTATCCTCGTGTTTCTCATGTGTCCTTTCAGAGACATTCTGTACATATGTAAGCAAATGTGTGTGTGTGTCAAAATTTAAACATACAATTTACATAACTCCTTCTGAGAATTGCATGTGCAGTATGCTATCATATGTTAAAGTATTTCATTTAGATGGTTTTTAGTGTCAAAGTACCTGATACATTTACTAAACATATTATTTAGACTGTTTCTAATACCAGAGCACCAGAGACATTTACTGAAAATTACACTGTATTATTTGACACAATGCCATAAAAGTGACCAAAGCATCTCTGCTGGGACTGGACACCAAGTGTTATGCAACAGAGTTGCTGAATGCCTTCCTGGTGAGTCCGATGGACTGGCACAGCTTCCAATTGTGCCTTTACAGGCCAAGTCCAACTAAGGCTACTCCGTGCTGCTGCCCATCCAAAGAAATTCAAGCAGCCTCAGGCAGTGCCCGACCCCTGGTTAACAATGCTGGCTTTCCTAATGCCCTTGCTGTGGGAAGAGCTACTGAACCGGTTTGCAAGACACAGAAAAGTAACGGCAGAATGGCCAGCTGCTTGAGCGAGTTTCAGGCTTGTTGAAAGCTTTAACGTTCATGAATAGAAAAGTAACAAAGAAAAATATAGAGAGGGAAGTTTAATTTCAGAAGTCCAATGAGAAGCTTTAAATTTTTTTGTTATTATTTTAAACAAGAAACCCATGTTCCTCAGGTTTTATCTTGGCTTAAGGTGATGTCCTAAAGTATGAACGTATTTCTAAAGTGGTTTGTTCTTACAGGATGGTGGGTTAAAATATTTGTTATTGCAAGTGCTGGAGACCAGGTTCACTAAGAGAATCAAATAAAAGGAAACTCAGGCTACAGAATAAGAGGAAAAGTTGTGTTTTTGTTTTTGTTTTTTGTTCAGGATCTCTGACTTCATAAGGGATTTCTCAAAACATTCTCCTTAAACTGTCCCTAACTGGGAGTCTGCTTTTGGTGAACGGACAATGCCACACTAGCCCTTGACCTGGGTTCTGGGAGGCCCTGCCTTCCAAAAGCCCCCTTAGGAGCGTCTAAGGCTCTGTCGCCATGGAGCGGTCAAGGGCTGCAATATGCATAGTGTACCTGAATTACACGATTTTTTTCCTTTTAGTACTATAGTAAAAAATGTTTGAACCATTTTTATTTGTAATCTCCCATTCTGCTCTAGAAGAACCAATCTTTCAGTATTATCAAAACCACTCTAATTCATCAGGCTTTGAGGTGCATTATAGCCTGGGGCAATAGCAAAGTACAGAGCTCTCTGCACAGCATACCACCGTTCCAATCCTGCAATTCCTCCCTCAGAGACAGGTGGAGATTTCCGCTGAAGCCACCTTGATGAGCTCAACAGCCTTTACTTTTCCTTTTGTTCACAGAAGTAGTGAGAATTTGATGCTTGATGCTTGGCAAGGCCTGGAGAAGGCAGTCAGCATTTGGTCAGAGAGGAAAAAAGGCAATAATCCAATACAACAGGAGCCAGTTTAAGCTTAGTTCAGATTGAACTATGGCTATGAACTCTTGACTGGAGACCTACAGGGGTATTTACAGCAGAGTTATTTATTTGTTTGGCTAGATTAAACATTTCTTTCTGGATACTCTCTCTGGGAAGAGAGGACTAGAGGTGGAAAAGGTGCTTGACAAATGTGCCCTTTTGATATGTGTCCACTTCCTTCTTGCTATTTCCGTTTCTCTTGGTAATAGCTGCAAACAGATTCAAGTGTATGTTGCTGTTCTCCCCTAAGCTGAGTACCAGTCCAGCTCTGTGAGAGAACCTGGCTATGTGGGGCTCAGTCTGGTGAATGGCTTCCCCAAGGGGATTGGCCGCCCTCTGAGAAGGCAGATGCAGAAGGAAACTTGACACACTGCTTCCACAGGCACATGGTCTAACCTTGGTGCCCAGGAGACAGAGTGACATGGTCACAGACAGGAGGCATCCCCCTCATTGCTGCACAGAACGTAGAGTGGCCTTAGCTCAGTGACTGCACAGAGACTGATTTCCTTTGGCACCCTGCAGCTCCAATCTTTGAGAACATGGAAAGGTGGCCCTCTTGGCACAGACCTCACCAGTCCTCTGGTGGATGCCAGCAGCTCTAAAGCTCAGCTTTGTGCACTGATAATGGACATTCAAAGTACTCTTCAAGAATTACGTGAGATTCTCCTGGGGCCTTTAGAGATGCAGAGGATAAGTATTTTGCAAGTAGTTTTAGTAAACAGGCAGGAGGAAAACGAACAGAGAAATTAGGGATTTTGCCTTTAGTGTGATCCTATGTGCATGTCCTGCTGCAGTTGTGGTGAAACCAGCACAAGCTGTGTAAAGCATGTCCTTCAGCTTGTTCCGCATCTTGTCACTATTGAATAATGGCATGAAATGAAACACCAGAGGGATTTTGTTAGACAGAGAGTGTGACCATTGAAAAGAAGCAGGGAATAAACATGAATACTCTACTTTACTCTAATATTTAATATTATTTACTACCCATTCTAAGCATTTCACATAAATAATCTCATTTATATGAAATGATCCCAACAACCCAGTAAGGTCACACTGCTATCCTTAGTTACAGATGAGGAAATTGAGATTTAGAGATGTTAAGTAATTTTCCCAAAGCAAGATAGTAACTTGTGGATCTTGGAAATGAACATAGGTCTCTGATTCCAAAGGCTGTGTTTTGATCACCAGACTAGGTTGCCTCCCCTGTGATTTACCTAAAATCCTATGATTCCCTAAACAGGTTGGAAAGGAAGAAATAGTTGCACATTCTCTGGGTACGGGAACTTTTGGAGAGTCAACGTTCCTACCTCATTGCACTTAATGGGTATATGATTTAAGGTGAAAATAACTATATATCCCATGATTTTTGCTGCTATATCGAAGAAAAGGGGAGGAAATGGGAGAACTACATCCTATCTTAAGGAAGGAGAGAGATGGGGAACTATTACTTATCAAATAGGTACTATGGGCAGGCATAGTATTTGACACTATATATACTGCTTTTCTTTGTCTTTCTGGTGTGGATCCTATCTTAGAGCTTCAAGAAGAGCTCCTCATGGCTTAACTAATCTCAAATTAAAAAATAAAGAGCCTAGCAGCTTTTTCTACATAGGGGCCTCCCACAGAAACTGCACTTCAAGGAGAATTCTGCACTAAACTACCTGCTTCCTGCACTGAACTACCTTCCTGCACTGTATTCCTACCATCTGAGCCAGGCTTTACATAGAAGTTCCTGGGATTATATTTCAACCAATAGGACTGAAGAATTGCTCATTCATTTGGAGCTGTACAACTATATTTACCAACCAATCAGAGCAGCTTCATTTCCCTTTCCACCAAAGACTAAAGACTACGTTTCCCCGGCTGGAACTGAAACACTGAAAATGAGATACCAGAGATGTGGGAGCATAGCAGAGGAGACCAGCGCAGGAGCGGAGCAGAGCAGTGTAGGGCAGCGCAGAGCAGTGCAGGGCAGAGCTGTGGACCTTGAAAGGGTCCTCGCCCCAGGGTCTCCTGACAGCTGTGCTGTTTCCCAGTGCTGCTTCCTATTTGAGTTGTAACACTATCGAGCTGTTCCACAGCTGTGCTGTATCACATCTGAGCTGTTTGCAATGGAATACTTTTGTTCCTCTTCACATCCGAAATTGGGGATTCCTGTTAGTTTTGCATTGATGCCAACAACCATTGATTGACACTGGGGAATTAGGATGAGTTCATTTCTACACTTTTGTTTGCTTGTTTGTTTTTGTATTTCCAAGTTCTTCACCAGTGAATATAAAGCAAAATGAGTGCTAGATTCTTGGGTCTTGGAGAATCACTTCTATAGATTATACAGTTATAATCATATTATAATGCATATAATGTATACTACATATGTATTTATTTTGTTGTGTATTATTATAATCATTTAATTCTGTAACTCTATAAACAAGTGGAGAAAAACAGAAGAGAATGAAATCATGTGCTAAAATCCACAAAGCAGAACCAGAAATGCTACTGAAAGAGAACCACAGGGGCCAGGGTAAACAGAGAAGACTCCTAGAAGGAGGGACGGCTTGACTTTGACTTTTGCTTGGTAGAAACCAGCTGGTTGGTCTCTGGCATTAATTGGATCAATCCTCTCACCATCACCACAGGAAAAATTGGGTTTAAAAACTATTGTTTAAAGGCATCGAAAGCTTCCAACACAGCAAAGACTTGAGGGTTCTGGAGGCAAAAGTACTGAGCCATGCAGGTGTAACCACGGCACTGTTTTATCCCTAAAGATACTTGCAAACTCTGAAGTAGCAGCCAAGAGGGGTTTTGATATTCTCCTAGGGCTGAGAGAACAATGAAATTAAGCACCATCCAAGGGAGAAAAGCCCTCATAAGCACTGGAAGCTTTTTGCTGGGACCCTTAAAGGGCTTCGTTTTAAGAGTAAAGGCAAACTGGAAATGGACCACCCCCCACAGAGATGGAAAGTCCACCTCAGTCACCTCGGCCCCGGTCAGGCGAAGATCTCTGCTCCTGATCTAACTGCTGCCACAAGCAGGGCACAGTCTCTCTGGAGGCCCAGAACATCAGTCAGCGCCGAAAGGTGCTAATTGTTATTAAAAACAAAATGAAAAACCAAATCCAAACAACGCCTCCCCACAAATAGGCATGGGAAAATATATGCATTGGCACCAAAATCAAGAGGACCAAAGTCTGTAGAAATTCACCCATAGAAAACTCACATATTCCAGTTAGCAACTTTAAATAATTGTCATTACTAGGTTCAAGAAATTAACAAAAAGGAGAATTTCCACAGAGAAGTAAAAATGAAAGTGTCAAGTGTAAATTCTAAAACTAAAAATTATGGTAACTGAATTTAAGAACTTAATATATGTGTTTAACAACAGATTAGCACAACTGAAAAGTAAAAATATCAGACTGAAGCATAGGAAGAAAAAAATAATATACATAAAAGGGTAAAAGATATATGAAATGTGGTGAAAGATATAATGTTTACATCAGAAAGTTAGGAGAGAGAGGATGGCTGAGAAGCAATATTTGAAGAGCTATTGCTAAGAATTTTCCAAAACTTGTAAGACTTAAAGCCAAAAGATCTAAGAACTGCTACAAAAGCCCAAGCAGGATAAATACAAGACACTCGTGCCTAAGGACATCATTGTAAAACTGTCAAAAACTAAATACAAAGAAATCTTAAAAGCAGCCAATAGAAAAAGAAATATTACCTTCAAAGAAAAAAATATACAGAAACAGTGGAAGTCAGAAGACTATGATTGACAGCTTCAACACGCTGGCGGCAAAAATTCCTGCTAATTTAGAATTCTATACCCAATAAAAATATTCTAAAAAAAAAAGATAAAGTAAAGTTAATTTCAGGCTAACAAAAACAGAGAAAGTACTATCAGAAGGCCCACACTGAGAGAAAAAAATTGAAGTTCTTCAGGTAGAAGGAAAATGATTCCAGAGAGAAGTATGAAAATACAGTAAAAAATGAAGAAAATACAGGAAAATAATGGAAAGAATAACAGGGGATATTAGGGGGCCACATGGACAAAGCCAAAGGGGGTGGGTTTGAGGGTGGGAGGCAGGGATGGGTGGGGTGGGGGGCGTGGTGGGGTGAAAATGGAGACAGTTGTACTTGAATAACAATAAAAATAATAATAGTAAAGAATAAATATGTGGGTAAAGCAAAATGTATAAAACAAATATAATAAATATGGCATTGGGTTTAAAGTATATTTAAGACATGACCGTAAAAGCTCAGAAGGAAGAAGGGGTAGCTGGAGTTAAAATGTCTTAATATCTTTCAGTTGTCTGAGATATATATGTATCAACTTAGATCTTAATAAGTTAAAGATTAATCTTGTAATCTCTAGGGTAACCTCATAAAGGGTAATGGGTAGAGAAGAAAATTGTTATAATTTGAGTTTACCCAGAAGCAGTTCCTATGACAAGGGTTTAAATACAAGTAGTTTATTTGGAAAATGACCTCCAGTAAAAGCAGGGGAGTGCAGGTGGAAGACTGGGATGGACAGGACGTCGGCAGCGTGTCCTCCAGTGACTTACCCGTGGGAGCAGCTGGGGCTTTATGTCGGGGAACAATGGGAGCCAGCGTAAACCAATCTAGAGTTATCTCATCCAAAAGGTGACCCCATAATTACTTATCCCAGGGTGATAATTTCCTGGCACTTCTGGCTACTGGCAGAGAGGATTCTGGTGGCCAGAGCGAGCTTTCGGAGGTAGAGTCACCAGTATGAGCAGTAGGAAGTTGGGCCAGAGTGCAAGGAAATGATAAACTCCAAGAGGATGTGGATGGGGTAACCACAGATGTTCCAATACCCAGAATAGTGTGTGCATGTATGTACCAAAGACATATGGAAGTATATACATAGTAGCATTATTGTAATGGTGCTGAACTAGAAACAACCCAAACTTCCCAAAGGTAAAATAAATAAATTTTAATATACTCATGCATGCCAATTATATAGCAATGAAAGCAAACCACGGCCATAAACAAGAAGATGGCTGTCTCACAAACATAACAGAGAGCAGAAGGAGCCAGATGCTACGGAATGCACACTGAAGATTCCACTTACATAAAAGTTCAAAAATCTGCAAAACTAATCTGTGGTGTTAGCGTAATGGGTACCTTTGGAGAGCTTTTTAACTGGGTGGGGAGAAGGAGAGGCTTTCTGGGCTGTTGATGATCTCGTTCTTGATCTCAGACGGGTGCTACGCAAGCATGCTCTCTTGCTGTGATGCACATAACTGTATATTTGTGACAGGTGTACTCTTCTGTATTATGTTAAACTTCATCTTAAAATGTTTATTAAAATGAAAAATAAATGAGCTGGGTGGAGAGGCAAACAAGGTGCAATGGCCCACACCAATGACTTTATACTTGAAGTGTCTCTGGCCAATTGAGGAGTGGAAACAAAAAATCAATAGCAGGAAGGTGAGAATGAGCAAGATGTGTGGGGAACTGGGTGGAGGCTGGTGTCTGGGAACTGGAAAACTCTGTGGTAGATACTACTGGGAAGAGTAGGCTCAATTAGTGAGGTAGGATCAGTGGTGGGAAACTGAGGAATTCAGCCTCAACGACACGGAATATAAATTCACTGCTGCATGTGCAACTCCAGGCTCTGTTCCAATAGCCATTTCTCTTCCCACACAACCCCATTCCTTAGACAGTAGAGCTAATGTCTACTTTACTAACGTGATAAAGTGCGTAATGCAGGTAGGCACTTAATTGATAGTGACAAAATTAAAACTAACGATGATGGGGAACCTTCGTTTACTTAACACAAAATGTGGACAATATTGCATGCCTTGTCTGGTGGTTGTGAAAATTACTCTTTTGGAAATTTCAACCCTGTATCCTGAGGGCACTAAGCTAGGCACCAGGTGCAGAGTCATGGGTTCAGTTATGTGAACCTGTCGGACCTGTGTCATGAATGGGATGGAATTCACTATCTGTGATTGACTATGAGAGAGTGAGTAGAGAGGCAAGCTCAAAGTAACTTAATCTAATTTATGGAAAGAAGTGTTTTGACTACAGATAGGAACAGGGTTAGTGATATTATGTGTTTGAGGGCCAAGACAACATATACTTAAGGAGGTGCCATTACTCTGACAGACAGGGCTTTCTTATGAAGAGTGCATTCTGATCTATCTGCCACTTTGTCTTTATTTCCCTTCTAACACAAAAGGCAAGTGAAAATTAAAATGGAAACTCTGAAGGGGGCAAGTAATGAGTATTCTGATTATTAATGAATTTTTTTTCAAGCTTTCAGATGGCACATGGGCTTGAAACTGTCTCTCTTGAAATCCTATTAAGAGCAGGACAGCTATGCCCGAGGATGTTATGATGGCATTTCCTGCCAAAATTTCCTTGTCAGCCCCAACCCAAGGGAAGTGAAGTTCCTCTCTGGTTAGACTGCGACTCATCTTTGGAAACTAACTTCTCACAGTTAAAGTGACGTGATGGATTCCCTGTTGCAGTGGACATTTGTCTTTGAGGCACGGTCCACCAACTGAAGACCAAAAGGCAGGGCAGATGATGAAATGTGTGTGTACTCTAGAGTTGGGGAAATGAGAGATTTCTCTGGTTTCCAAAGGAGATGGAGAGGATAGCACAGTGGAGGAATTACTACTTTTTTCATAATAATAGAAATCCATATGAATTTAATGGAGATTTTTTACTGATTGATTTTTCTTGCAAGATCAGCTCAACTGTTCATGAACAATTGAACTGCTTTCAAATTCTGATTACTTCAATTAACGCTCAGCAGAAAGGACTAGACTTCAACTGACTGTCACAACCAGCTCCAAGTTTCAGAGTATTATTGCAAAACCCAAGGCTAGGTCTGAACAGTGTTTTTGTGAAAGCCAGTGTCCCCAGGTGGTCACAATCAGTAGCTGGAGGGCCTTGGACTCCCACTGCCTGGCTGCCTGGGCTCCCTTGACCTCCTGCCGGGATTCCACATTCAGCCCCCAAGGCTTCTGACCATGTCTGTGCCAACAAGCAGACAAGAGAGCACAATACAAACACATAGGCAACATGAGGAACTGCCTGCTAAGTGTGACAAAGGAGCCCTCAACACAGCACAGGCATATGGAAAGCCGGCATGAAATTATCCTGTGCTCAGGCTTAGGAACTGTGCAGGCTTTTTCTATTGAGTTCCCCTTGCTGGGTGGTTACAAGCCCCTCTTTGCTCCAGCTGTGAAAAGCCTAGCTAGGTTGTCTTTATCTACAAATCATTACTAATGTGAAACAAAATTTTCTATCTTCTTTTTCACTCTTCTATTTTGCTTTGACCGTTTCATTGTAGCGTACTTTCTGGGTTTCTAGGTAAAATGTGTGTGCATGTGTGTGTGTGTGTGTGTGTACAAAATAAATTAAGAAATTCAGAAAGCTCCTCCATGAACTTCTCTGCATTGAAATCCTATTAAGAGCACAACACTTAGCTCCTTTTGACAGAGAGATCTCTTTGTTGCAGGAAGAAAACCTAGTCCTAGGAAATGCACTTTTATCTTCAGAGAACCTTGAGGATTCTCTGTATTTTAAAGAAATTCAGTAGAGTACTCTCTGACTCGATACCAGCTAACCCATATCCCTACAGGAGTGAAGAAGGCAAACCAACTCATGCTTCCTCCCTTCGGTAGTATCTTCCAAATGCTCAAGCTGACTTTCCAGTGAGTACTTGGCGAAGAATAATATCTTGTTCTTTGAAAGCTTTTACACTTGAATCATCAGTTATGATGATGAAAATCACTGTGTCATGGAAAACTGTGATGACTTTGCAGGGGTAAGACTGGTAGGCAATCCAAAAACAGCATGTGGGTGCTGGTACCCTAGATGATGCTTGGAGCCAGTGACAGCTGCCGGAAGGTTCTTTGCTGTGGCTTCATTTTCTCTTTTGAAGCAGACTAGATGAAGAAAAATGAACTTTTTTTTTCTCAACCTCATTCATTGTATGGTCGTTATAGAACTCAGAGGTAGTGAAAACTGGGTCGGCACTTCTAGATTTTTGGTTTTCAGATTTTTATAACTCAACTACAAATACTACACACAGGAGGAAATGAAACACCCATCTACAAGAAGAAGATGGTTTTTCTTTTGTCTTTCTGAAGAAAAAAGGAGTGGTGTTGGTCCCTAGTGTTCTGTAAGCTTTTTCAATAATACTGATGATGTGATGAACCTTTCCTTATCTACAAGTTTTAGGAAGAACATTCTTTGCCTTTTTGAACTCACAATCTTAATATAAATAACTCCAAATTGGAATCCTTGGATTTTCTTTCTCTTCTAATCTCTGGCCTAGATGAAATGAAAATTCAATGAACATTCAACATATTGAAATGAAAAATTCTGCTTTGATTTCTCTTATCCAATTATTAATCTATTTACTTACCATACATTTATTCACCATCTTCTTTTTCTTTTTTTATCGTATTTTTCATTACTATTTATTCCCCTTATACTCCCCCACCCCCTGCAATCACCACATTGTTATCCATATCCATGAATCCTTTTTCCTTTTTGCTTGATTCCTCTACCCCCAATCACCTCCCCCCCAATAGTTGTCACCCTGCTCTCTTTCTATGAATCTGCCTCTATTTTGCTTGTTAGTTCAGTTTGTTCATTATATTCCACATGTGAGTAAACTCATTTGGTATTTGTCTTTTTCTGACTGGCTTATTTCACTTAGCATAATGTTCTCTAGGTCCACACATGCTGTTGCAAAGGGTAAACTTTTCTTCTTTTTTATGGCGGAGTAGTATTTCATTGAGTAAATGTCCCATAGATGCTTTATCCACTCATCTACTGATGGACACTTGGGCTGCTTCCATATTTTGGCAACTGTAAATAATGCTGCAATGAACATAGGGTTGCTTATGGTTCTTTTGAATTAGTATTTTGGGTTTCTTAAGTTATACTTCCAGTAGTGGGATCTCTGGATCAAAAGGCAGATCAACGTTTAATTTTTTGAGGTATATCCATGTTGCTTCCCACAGTGACTCCACCAATCTGTATTTCCACATTTGCAGATGACATGGTATTGTACTTAGAGAACCCTAAAGAGTCCACCAAGAAAGTACTAAAACCGATAAATGAATTCAGCAAAATAGCAGGATACAAAATTAATAACTAGAAATCAGTTGTATTTTTATATGCTGAATTATCAGGAACAATTCCATTCACAATTGCTCAAAAAAGAATAAAGTACCTAGGAATAAATCTCACCAAGGACATAAAAGACCTGTGCTAGGAAAATTATAAGAAACTGAAGAAAGAAATTGAAGAAGATACAAAGTGGAAGCACATAACATGTTCATGGATAGGAAGAATTAACATCATTAAAATATCCATGTTACCCAAAGCAATCTATAGTTTCAGTACAATTCATACCAAGATTCCAATGACATATTTCACAGAGCAAGAACAAATATTTCACAAATTTGTATGGAACCACAAAAGGCCCTGCATAGGAAAAGCGATCTTGAGAAAGAAGAACAAAGTTGGAGGAATCACACTACCTAATATCAAACTATGCTATGAGGCCATAGTAATCAAAGCAGCATTGTACTGGCATAATAACAGACACATAGATCAATGGAAGAGAATAGAGAGCCCAGAAATAAACCTACACCTTTATAGTTAATTAATATTTGGTAGAGGAAAAAAACACATACAATGAGCTAAGATAGTTTATTTAATAAATGGTATTGGGAAAATGGACAGAGGCATGCAGAAAAAAATGAAACTAGACCAGCTTCTTACACCACACACAAGAATAAATTAAAAATGCATTAAAGACTTACATATTAGACATGAACCATAAAAATCCTAGAAGAAAACACGGGTAGCAAAATCTCAGACTTTTCTTGTAGCAATATTTTATCTGATACATCTCCTCAGGCAATGGAAACAAAAGAAAAAAAATAAACAAATGGGACTATATCAAACTAAAAAGTTTTTGCACAGTGTAGGAAACCATGAACAAAATAGAGACAACGCTTGAAATGACACAGGAAGAAATGGAATGGGAGAACATATTTGCCAATCTGATAAGGAGTTAATATCCAAAATTTATAAAAAACTTATTCACCATCTTTTTACCCTACTAGACAATGAAGACCAGTATAGGCAAGGCGAAGTACTTGCTCTCAAGGATAACAAATGATCACAATACATTGTGGTTTAAACAATGATAGAGGGAGTCACTAAATGACATGGTAGTATGAAGAACAGAGACTTAGACTAGAGTGATAGGTAGATCAGTCTCAGAGAAGAATCTTTATAGGAAATGACCCCTGAACAATTTTAAAGACTAGAACTTAGGCATGAAGAGTGGTGTCATGCTTTCCAGGCAGAGAGAAGTGTATGATCAAAGGCATGGAGGAATTGTAAGCAGGCAGTGCTGGGAGGCAGGGGGAAGAGAGAGCTGATACTGAAGAGATTGATGGGATATAGATCCTGAAGGACCTTGTAAATTGAAATAAAGTCCAGGCAAGTTTTGTAAAGCTATTACTGACACTCATGTTGATGTTGATAAAACTCTGCACTAGGGCAGTCTTAGTAAGATTGGCAAGTAAGAAAAATAGAAATTCAAAACGTATTCAGGAGATAAATCCAGAAGAATTTAGTAGATGAGATGACAAAAGTCCATGATGCTTTCGAGGTTTCCCACCTGGACATCTGGCTGGATGTTGGTTTCCATGTAGCGGGTAAGATGATGATATACATAGTTTGATGTTGGCTGGATTTGAGGTACCTGCAGATATTCAGGTCAGCACATCCTACAGAGAGTTGGATTAATGAGTGTGAGGTTTAGAAGACAAGATCTGACCTGGAGATAAAAAGTGGTGGTTAAAACCATAAATGTAAACTGATTGAATTTTCCAGAGTAAAGAGATAAGAGTGAAGAGAGCAGAATATTAACTACAGAGCCATGAGGAAGACCATCTTTTAAGGTAGGATGAAGGAAAAAGAATGTATGAAGAAGACAGTAAGAATCATCTAAGAAGTATAAAGAAAACCAGGTAAGCACATTGTTGTGGAAACTAAGAGAACAAATTTCAACAACGAGGAAGCAAGCAACCAATAACTGCAACAGATAAAACCTGAAACATTTCCAGTGGATTTAACCCATTTTAAAATTCTAAGTCCCAACAGTTCCTTCTTCTGAAGCCAGTTTATCTTTGCCAAAAATGTTAATGAGAAACAGTGGAAACCAGATGCATGCAGATGTGTTAACTGTTATTTTGTCTGCTTCACGCTCAGTGGCTTGCCTGGGAGACCAACCTCCCTGCAAGGCTGCGGTCAGAGCTGGTGTGTGCGTCTGCACCTCTGCATGGCTCTCCACCACATCAGGGCGTGCGAGCTCCGAAAAGGTGGTGTAGCAATTCCAGTGATCCAAATGAAAACATACCATAATTAGGGGTTCATAGTGAGTTTATTTTATGAATGCTTCTTAAAGATCACTCACATCAAGCTCTCATATCCACAGTCATTGCTATCATGTGCAGAGTTGCCGTGGTATCCGGAGGTGTCTAACCTGACCCCAGAGTTCTCCGAACTACTACTGCCATTCTGAAACAGCCACGTTTGTTTTCTTGTTTCAAATTGTAGTTTAGGGTTTCCCCTCACTAGTATGGTGGGAGTTATGCAAAGTCTGTCTCCATGGCTTCCAATCTGCTTCTGACTTAAGGCTCAGCTTGTGTTGTGGGCATGAAAGACAGAGCAGAAGTGTCCTCTTCAAGTGGCTATTGTCTCAGTTCTGGAAGATTCTGGCTACATAATTTTGAGGGTTTTTCCCCCAAAACATTGCTTTTATTATTTACACAATACAATATAGCATCATGCTGGATAGCATGATTATATGCAATGCATAAATATGAACTATCTGTACACATCTGTAAATCTAATGCAGAAATAGGGTACCTAGAACTGAAAGAAAAATTTAATACTTTAAGAATAGAAGTAAAAGGTAGGACTAAACACTGCAATAAATCACAAGTAATGCCTCGTGTACATACTTAACTATTTACAGATAAAAATAGGCATTAGCACACACTAACTACACTCATTTATGTATAAAAACACAAGTTTCATGCATCACAGAAAATCTTCCACTATACCATGGAAGTGATAGTACTAGACAGGCATCAGTGAAGTGTACTGCTGCTTCTAGTTGTTATTGTACAAGGCTGTGAGTGATGGGTTTGGGTTTGTGTTTGTTTTTTCCCCGTTTTATTGAGATACAATTGACATATAACATTGTATAAGTTCGTATACAACATAATGACCTGATATGTATATATTACGAAATGATCACCACAATGAGTTTAGTTTACATCCATCACCTCACATAATTACATTTTTTCTTGTGATGAGAACTTTTAAGGTTTATTCTTTAGCAACTTTCAAATATACAACACAGTATTATCAACTATAGTTACTATGCTGTACATTACAACCCTAGAACTTACTTGTCTTATAACTGGAACATTTTATCTTTTGACCATCTTCACCTAATCCTTTTACTAATCTGTTCCTTTTTTATGAGTTTGTTTTTTTTCAGTTCTACACTTGAGATCATACAGTATTTGTCTCTGTCTGACTTCACTTGCATTATGTCCTCAAGGTCCATTTATGTTGTCCTAAATGGCAGGATTTCCCTCTTTTTATGGTTGAATAATATTCCACTGTGTACGTATACCACATTTTATTTATCCATTCATCTGTTGACCGACACTTGTTTTTCTGCCTTGGCAACAATGCCAGGATGAACATGAGGGAGCAGATACTTCTTTGGGATAGTCATTTCCCTCCCTTTGAGTATTACCCAGAATCAAAATTGCTGGATGATATGTGGTTCTGTTTTCAATTTTCTGAGGAACCTCCATACATTGTTTCTTTAGTTGCACCAATTTACATTTCCACCAATAGTTTGCAAGGGTTTCCTTTTCTCTACATGCTTTCCAGCACCATGCTTTTGTTACCGCTTGTCTCTTTGATAAAGCCATTCTAACAGGTGTGAAGTGGTATCTTGTGCTCTTGATTTACATTTCCCTGATGAGTAATGAGTGATGTTGAGCACCATTTCATGTACCTTTTGGCCACTTGTATGTCTTCTATGCAAAAAAGTCTATTTAGGTACTTTGCCCATTTTAAAATTGGATTTTTTTTTTTTTTTTTGCCATTGAGTTGTATGAATTCCCTGAATATTAGCTACCTTATTTTGGGAATGTCCTTCCAAGACAGAGATGACCTGAAAAAAACATGCTATTTCCTAAGTGAAAGATAATTTGCTCACGTATGCATGTTTGTAATATCTTTTTGTAGTTATTCATTTTCAAAATATACTGTTAAGATGGCTCATTTGTGTTGCCACATGCACATCTTGACTTGCCACTTCTCCATATGGCTCCCGGGGCAGACACTAATAATGCATCTGAGACTGATTACCGTGCTCCAGTTCAGTCTCAGAATCCTTCCTCGTCCACAGAACAGTCCTGGTGGCGACTGGCAATTAATCAGCCATCCCATGAGGTAAGAGCTATTTGCTGGCTGCAGCCTACCGTATGCTAGTGCTGAATCAGGAACTACAGACCTTAGGAAAGAGCAAACACATTTATTGCCCAGGTTGTTATAATTAAACTGAAGAAACAAAATATATCTGAGTAAGTGAAAGAGAGTATTCAACTCTGTCCTCTATGCAGGAGAAGGGAAATCAGAGTCACTGTATTTGGTCTTTTACTCTGATATTCGAGAATCGAGCACTGAGATAGAAACCATTGAAGGGCTCTTGTAACCTTGGGAGCTCTTGCTTATAGGGACTGAGCAGCCTCTAAAGCAATGGCTATCGATACCAATATGCATGAGGATGATATGAAGAACTCATTGAAAGTGCAATTTCCTGACTCCTACTCCAAGATTCCCTTTCATTAAATATGAGCTTAAACCTAGGTATCTATATATTTTTAATAAAATAGTAATTACAGTTTTATTTCTGAAGGTGAAAAATTAAAATAATTATTTAAGTATAAGGTGGATAGTGGCTAATAAACCAAGATATGTTCACTTGATAGAATGGTAGGCAGTCATTTAAAATGTTTACTTAAAATGTCTAATTGCATATTAAATAACATGGAAAAATGTGGTAACACATGAAATGTGCTTCTGAGTACATTTTAAGTAAAAAGTAGGATACAATTTGTTTAGGCACAGAGCCTTCTACAACTCACAAGTGAAGCGGAGCTTTCCCGGTTCCGTGTGCCTTTTACAATAGCCAATAAAAAGTCTGCATGTATTTTTTTCATTTTTTTATTGTTATTCTATGAGGGTTGTCCCAGTTTTTCCCCCTCTGCCCTCCTCTGCCCAGCCCACCCCCGGCTCCCACGGTCAATCCCCACACCATTGTCATTGTCCGTGGGTCATTCCTACATGTTCTTTGATCCCTTCCCCTTCTTTCCACCGTTCTCCCCTCCCCCACCCCCACTCTAGCCACTGTCAGTCTGTTCCATGTTTCCATTCCTCTGGTTCTATTTTGCTCGTTAGTTTATTTTGTTCATCAGATTCCTCTTATAGGTGAGATCATATGGTATTTGCCTTTCACCAACTGGCTTATTTCACTTAGCGTAGTGCTCTCCAGTTCCATCCATGCTGTTGCAAGAGGTAGGAGCTCCTTTCTTTGGGCTGTGTAGTGCTCCATTGTGTATAAGAACCTGCTGATTCTGATCTAGATGGTCTAGGGACTCCACTTTGAGAAATATCTATTAGAGGACTGGTGTCCAAAGTAGGGTATATTCATGCCTTCTACAGAAACAATCCTTTTTGGAAAAGGAATACAATTTTAGAGCTTTTACTGTGTCCATTTTTATAAAGGACTGTTCTTATGCTTTGCTGCTCATTGGCACTGGTGCCCTCATTGAACCTAGGTGACAGCAAGAGGGTCATGTCTTGGAGAGAATGTGCAGTATCCTGATGGACTGAGTATAGCTGACTTGTTTTGCTTTCTGTGACATGGTGAGGTTTGTGTTGCCTGGGTAAGTGGGTTCAAGGGTCAATGATCTTATTTAATAAAACTATCCCTTGCAACATGGGTAGGTGGCTTAAACAGACATTCTACAAAGAGTCTTCGAGTTGATGATAACTCCAAAGGAGCATCCACAAGGGAGAAAACAAATGACTGTGCTCATGCAAAGCTCCTGGTCAGCTATATCGGAGGGTAAAAGAAAACAATGACCATTTTGTCAGAAATTATTACCAAAAAGACTATTTGAAATGCAGATATACAGCCACATCATTAATGTATACATCTCCCAAAGTGTGCA
>PVJI01026967.1:0-18294 GCA_004026765.1 Micronycteris hirsuta
CAACTGTGCCAGCTTCAATTTCTGCTGATTCCAAAGGTGAAAGCTTATTCTTTTCACTGATGTAGCTAATTGCAAACCTGCTGAATATAGTTTTCTTTTTCTTTTTAATAACAGATTAACTTTCTTCAGCTAGGACTTTGATGAACTGATGTTCCTTTAATTTATATGAGCAAGTTGGGGGAGGGGAGGGGTGTGGAGAAGCTGGTTCATGCTTCCTTTGGAATGCAGTGGACCTGGGCGGGGGGCAAGGGTGGGGGGAGGGGGTTTGGCCATCCAGTCCCTCTGGAGATAACAGAAGCCAGGCTGCACAGGTAGAAACTGCAAAAAAAATTTTTTTTTGAGAGGGAGCCCAATGTCTGCTATGGGTTGTCCAGGTGAGGGAAATGGTTTGGCAAAGATGGCAGGTCTGAGACTGGTGTGAAACGCCCAAGTTCTCCACCTGTTCCCGTGGGGTTGACCATCGCTAGTAGAATCGCGATGAACGTCCGGCGGGGAGCGCTGCTGGGGCCTGGCCACCCTCCTCTGGCCTTTGCTCCCCGTGGCTGTTCTCAGCAGGCAAAGGATCGCTTTCTTTCATGCACTCCTACACAAGGGATGATTGTAAGTAAATTGATCGCTTTTAAACATACACAGGTTAGTGTTCACTGAGCCAATGACTGTTTCTTCTAAAGTCGTTCCCTGGGAGGGGCTGTATGCTATTCCAACAATGGATAAGATATTTTAGAATTTTTTCGAAACCAGTTTTTGAATATCTGCAATGGTGGCTCTCTTCTTCTTCTTCTTCTTTTAAATCCTCACAGAGGACATTTTTTTTATTGCTTTTTTAGAGAGTGGAAGGGAGAGAGAAACATTGATGCGAGAGAGAAGCATTGATTAGTGGCCTCTTGTACCACCTGGGGGCTGGGACTCAAATCCACCACCTAGGTATGACCCCTGACTGGGGATCGAACCTGCAATCCTTTGGTTATGGGAGGACCTCCAACCAACTGAGCCACACCCTCCAGGGCAATGGTGGCTCTCTTCTAACTTAGAGGCTGGTTTATTTTTCTTTTTAAAATATCATTTCTAAACAAGTTTTGTTATTACAGTAAGGTGAAAACTGCCACACTAGTTAATACGATTTTGGCAAAAATCACTTGATGAAGACTTGTTTATGAGATTAAATTTTTAGTGTGGGTTTTAAGTGGCCCATGATAAATCTCCAAATAGGAATTTAAAGATATTTTCAGCGATGGGAGTATTACCTATACCCGTTAGCAGTTTATGCGACGGACTTCAATTTGCATGTTGAAGCTCTGCTGTCTGTGCTTGTTACACAAACCGGCTAATTCACTAATAAACCAACCAGCCAACCAGCAAAAGCTTCATTAACTTATGCCCACATCTTGGAATTTCCATACTAGATGTTTTCTGTCTGGAATACAGGGGAGCATTTTGAGAGGTCCCCCTGTGCCCTTGCTGTCCCGGCTGCACTGCTTTGCACTATTCCACGGCCACTTACTTCATCTGCGATGCACACGCCTCCCTGCTCTCGCACCAGCTGAAAGGCTTCCTTCAGAAACCCCTTCGGGTACTGGACGACCCCGTTCACCCCCTGCAACAGACCAAACCAGGAAGGCCTATCATAACAAGCCCTTTGAAAGCATTTTAAAAAAAGAAGATAGGTTATCATCATTAGTAATACTAACAATTTTTTATACTCAGAATACATTTTTTTTCAGTCTCGACGTGTTGTCTTCTTTATGTCCTTAGTTATAGCGACTTCTGCTACTTCTGTTCAACTAGGTTTCAGCTGCTTCTCCAGTTGATTGTTCTGTGATTTAGTGTAATTCCAATGTGGTCGTGGGCGGAGGGGTGGGGAGCGCAGCATGTACCTACTCTGCTATTTTGACTGGAATTGCAGTCCCTGCAATTTTTTAACAGTCTCTAGAATTATTCCAACTATGGGTTGAAAGAGAGACCCATTACCCTTACAACACGCTTTCTGAGAAAAGAATGCAAACGTACGCTTTTCTGAGATTAAAAGAAAAGTAGATTAAGAGGATTTAGTAAGATTATACAGTTGTAAGTACACAACACACAGAATTTATTCTTGTATTATTACTCATTATTTATTTGCTATATTATTTTCCATAAGAACAACTGTAAATGTACTTTCGTTCCACTCTGTAGAAAGGCTGCCCTTGACGGTGTGGGTATGAAGTGACTAAAAATGGCTGGGGTTTCCTTTTCTTCAGAATATTAGGACTCTAATAGTTTCATCTAGCTACCTGTTCAGTCCAGGAATTTGGAAGATGGTATTTTTATAAGTCAATTGAAAATCAGGGGCTCTCTTTTTTTTCAAGGGGGCTAAGAAAATGAATGGAATTTGGAGAGGGATACAGCAATGGTTAGATAATGTAAAAATCCTCTAGAATGCATGCGTCAAAACTCTGGTAACTTAAAACCCAGTCAATGTTTCAGGCTAAAAACTCACTTGAATTGGCTCTGCAAAAAATCCAGCAATTGATTTGGCCACACACGTGTTCAGAGTATCTTTGAACTGTTCAATATACTGGTCTTTAGCTTGGCAGCAATCTGCAAACAACAAACAAACAATACTCAGTATTTGAAGATGGGAAAATGGCATCTAGAAGAGTGGGGAAAACAGGGAAAAAAGCAAACAAGATGAGTAAATTGACTAGACTCCCTCACAGTTCAGTAAACAGGATATGCGGATATTGATTTCTGAAGGGGGAACGTTCTGTCAGAATGACTTGTACTTTGGCTCAAGCGCACTACGGTGGCCGCAAAGGCGTAAACAAACCACTGTGGCTGCCTCGAGCTGGTGAAGGAATGCCCAGAAGTGTCACCGAGTCTGGTGTAGAGAGCTGTTTCACCCACGGAGACCCGTCCCCTCAACTGGATAGATTTGGTTCAAATGTAACTGGGGTGTGGATTTAATCTATTGGAAAATAACTCTACCTTTCATTGACACTTCAGTTGATGTACAATTTTAAAGCTACCAAGCGCCTCAGTCTCTAGAGTTAGTTAATATGTTTATAGAACAATTAGAAATCAGTCTGAGGAGGAATGTGCCGGGGCCAGACAACCGTCATCCATCATAGCAAAGGACAGGAAGCTCTGTCCTCTGACCCAGTGAGGGTCCAGACCTCCTGGGCCCGTATATGCTGAACCTTCAGAATCTTTATTCACACCTGTAACTTGGTTCTCAGTAGCACCATGGAGTCTTTGAACTTGAACGCTTATGCACGAGCAGGAGGCTCATGCGGGAGCTGCAGATTTGATGGGAGTGATGGCGGAAGTGGTCTGGGAGACGAATCACTTCTTACCATCTTCACACTCACTTAGAGGCTTGGCTGTAGCCCTGCCTCCCGAAGGAAGGATAGAGACAAAGAAGAGAAACCCTCAGGATGTAAGTGTAAATCTATTTTATACTCCAGCTCTTCCTTAAAAACTACCTGGCCCCCAACTTATTTTTAGACTACAAGTGATGTTTGGGAAAGCTTGCTGTCCCTGATACCTTTGATTAGTTAGAGGTGGGAGTTGGGATGTGAAGAAGGAAGTAATGAAAGGCTAATCAAATGCAGAAAGCATGTTTTTAGCATTGGTTACATTGTTTGACAGGCAGAATAAAGTTGACAGATAAATCTATGTCTCTAGAGATTGACATATTCTATTTTTTTCCTCATTTTTTTTATTGTTGTTCGAGTACAGTTGTCTCCATTTTCCACACCCACCACTCCCCTCCCAGAAATGTTCTATTTTTAAGAAAGGAAGAGAAAGCAGTCTAGGATGACCCCAATGGACGGATTAGACATATGTTCAAAGGATGTACGTAATTCGGAAACTTAACAAGCCCATTTAGAACTAGAGAAATCAAAGGGTAGGGCAAAGTCAGCTCCAGTGGCTAACATTTGGACAAAATCAAACCCAGAGAAGGTTCTGCTTGTCTCTGTGCTCCATCTGTCGTGATTTCCCCCACTGCCCACACGGCCCAGGAGAGGGCCGTCCACGGTCAGCAGCATTCTACGTCATTTCACTTTGCCTTTGTTGGCTCATTGCTGTAACTCCAGGTCAGGCTGCCTCTGGAGAGAGACCTGGTGCAGTGGCATCACCATGACAACATCCAGGTGGTAGAGAGTGATGCTCTACTGGATACTATCCAAGCAACAGAATAGGGAAGGAAGTGTTCTTATTTTAGCCAGTGGTGTAGGAAGAGTTAAGCAGAGTGAGGAGCCAAGGAAGAAAAAAAAATTAAGGAAAAGGAAACCTATTTTGCAAAAGGTGAAGAAGAATCACACCATCACTACTAGGTTGGGAACACTGTGGGGGCTGTGGGTATCGAGAGGTGAGTTCCATCACAGGTTAAATCTGAAATTCAGGGCCTGGAATGAACACTTGGGAAGAAAAGTTCCTGAGGAAGGGATGATGGGAGACAATGAAATCTACCACACACCCATCTCTATTAGGCTCACAGAATGGACTACCGCTTAAGCCTAGGTGGGCAGTGGTGGCACCATGGTGACGCAAAAAATCTTCTACCAGGATTGGCACCTGAGGGAACTCTAAGAGGATCCTGGCAAGGGCAACCTTCTATGCCCAAAGTACTTTAGATATTGGAATGCTTTGGTAAACATATATGAATGAACCTTTTTACAGCAAAGACCAAATACTTCTGAGGTCCTCAAAGCAGTAGAGGAGAATGAAGTCCTTTTTTGTATTCCAATTCCGTTTCAAGATATAGTATCACCATTGCCCCTTGGAAACATGAGTTAAGAAAATAGCTGACTTCAGCTATGCCAGAGACAGTTCAGAGAAGCAGAAATGAACATCTGTCACCATCATCTAGCCTCCGGTTGCCACTAGAGGCTTGGCCACTGGGTTCTGGTATTTTCCAGTTGGCCTAAGGCAGAGGAGAAGACCTCAAAGAGGGAGGAGGCAGAGAGGATGGAGAGAGAGGGAGACACAGTAGGGAGGGAAGGAAATGACCATCTCTTGAGTGCTCTGTCCACTAGGCTCTGTGTGGGTAGTTTTGCAGTCACCTCAAGGTCTGTGAGGTGCACCCCAGGGAGTTGGGTTCTTGATGCCACATAGATGAGATATACAGGTATGGCTGTTCTTGGCATTGCCATTCTCTTCCTTCCTCTACGAAGAGCTCTCTTGCCTTGATCTCATGATGCCTTGGGGTAAGAGGTCAGGGAGGCAGGTGTTCTTGTCTCCATCTTGTAAGTGAGAAAACTGAAGCAAAAATGGAGCTTTCTTCTCCTGGATGAACCATGGTAGGGCTGGGAGTGGGATCCATGCGTCTCTTCAATCCTGGCCAGCAGCACAGGAGTTATTTCTAAGCCTGAGTTCGTCCCACTGGGACATCAGTGTGAACAAGGGTGGTCATAGTTTGGGAGCTTTG
Source organism: Micronycteris hirsuta (assembly GCA_004026765.1). Taxonomy (NCBI): domain Eukaryota; kingdom Metazoa; phylum Chordata; class Mammalia; order Chiroptera; family Phyllostomidae; genus Micronycteris; species Micronycteris hirsuta. The sequence continues at coordinate 5,411 of PVJI01026967.1, forward strand.
GGGTCAGAAGACTTGGGGTCAAGTCCTAGGTCTCCTGCTTTCTAGGTGTGGACTTCAGTTTCTTCATCTCTAAAGATTTTGAATGACAGCTATAGACTTCCTTATGGGTTTAAGTTCTGTGACCATAACAGCTTGTTCCAATGCTCATTCTTGCATCTGTCTGTCTCTGTTTGCCATCATCCCATCTGAATTTGAAGATGACTGTGGATTTTCTTCTTTTCAAAACTGCTCTTAAAGACTTCCATTTGCATTCTTCCTGTCAAGCCAGTGACACTTACTATTCTGTTAGAGATCATTCGGCTGGAGCATCGAATTCTTTCCTTCAGCGTTACTTAGGAGCAGCCATTCAAAAGGTTCTGAGCTATAGTGGCAAATGCAAGGGGGAACTCAGCGATTAGCAGAGACCAGGAACCATTTCCATGCCTCTTCGCCCTCAGGTGTAGGATGCAAATAAAAAATTCAGTCGATAAATAGAAACTTTCCTTGGGAGAATGCCTTCAGACCATTTGCAAAAGATATCAGCAGCCCTTGGGAATGGCCTTAGGATTTGACAGATGCTCTCAGTTTGCCTGGCATCCTGAGTCCTCGGGGGAGCTTTTTGACTGGCATTTTGAGAATTCTAAAAGTATTCTTTTTCCTCTCTCTTCCTTCTATTGGAAATTGGTAAATAGTTCCACCAACTTTGCTTCCTTTGAAGATCAATAGCAGAGCTATTGCTAATAGAGGTAATAGAGCTTCTTTAATTAACTACCGGGGACAGCCTGTTTTAGCTGAGCTCTGACAGCACAAATGCTTTTCCTCACAGCGAGGCAGTGCCGTGGTAGTAGGCCTCGTTCCATGGGGGGCTGCTTTCTCCTTCTGTTTCCCTTGGCTTTTTCCTTCTCCACTTTTCCAAATCTGTTCCCTCAGGAGTGCATCCACCTTTCTCCAGGTTCTCACCCCTCCTGCCCTTCCCCCAGGTACCTCCCTCCCTGCCCGGTGGGACCTGGGGCACAGCTGCATTTCCTTATCGTTTGCACTGGAGAGTCCCGACAGTGGCTTCCTCCCCAAGGGCCTTGGAAAACATCGGGGCACATTGTCTGCAAATGACAGAAGAAGAAGTGTGTCAGAGCATGAACTGAAGATAGGCACTTTGGGGGAGCATATGGTACTAATCAAGGCAAGAGGGTTTCTTAATTTGATACTGAGATTTCTTTCCCACTTAGGATGAAAATCTAATTTTCTGCTTTGAAGAGATAATTTTTTCTTAGAAATAGTTGTGTGGGCACTCTACAAAGGAAACCGATTTCAGTGGCAGCCTGGGAACAACTCGCTCGGGGGTTTGGTGGGTAAGGGCATCTGAAAGAATAAGAATAATTAGGTATCTGATGCTGAAAAGGTGAGTACAAGGATGAGTCTATAGCAATTTTATGCATTCAAAGCTTTGAGAACTAATTTCAGTGCATTTATTGCAATTTACTTGATTGTATTTAAGAGCAAAACAAAATTAAAAAACCCTATTAATTATTACTCAGACTCTGAAGGCCTTTCTAAGAAACATTTTCCCCACATAGTCTTCAACACAATTAAGTCAAATTGAGCTGGTTAATGATAAGCTTTATGTTAGTTTCTAATGCTAATACCTAGAAAATCTGATCAATTGTTCCACACGCGCAGTGGCCTTTAGAGAAATAAGACAAAAGTCTCCATACTCACTGATTGGCAGCCTGGCCCACTGGGGAGAGTCATCTTGAACGGCCCTACGTTCGTCAAGCCAAGGGTGTGAGGGCTGCAACCATGGTAGGCTCCTCTGTGGGGGGAAACGGGGAGGATGGAGTTTGGTTCATTGTCCTTTGATCTCTGGCCCATGGAACACGGGCAGGAAACAGGGACACAGAGAAAACCCTCAAAGTCCATGGAGATGAAATGGAGCACTGTTAATGTGCAACTCCAATAGTTTCTGAGAAATCTCCTAAGCCTGTGTCAGGCAAATTGACTTATTTATCTTTCCTGCGGTATCGTATTTGAAATTGTGGAAGAAATTGGAGACCATCTAGCCAAGACCCCTGACCTCAACACCTGCCCTACTCGGTTACTCCGAAGTAGTGAGACTCATCTTGTAGCAACAGGTCAGAAGTGATATAGTCAGTGAGTATTTGTCTTCAACTAGTCACCTTCAGAAGCCAGCTATTTCCTCCTGCTATTGCTCCACACCTTTGGGGACTCCTCTTTAAGTGCCTTCAAAGCCACTTTACTTGGTACAGGAGAAATACAGGTCTTGCTTCTTTTGGAACCCGAAACAGTCTTATTTAGTATAAACCATCCTAATCACCAATTTTGGTTTCAGATGAATTTAAGCACTTTTTCCAAATTGAAGTCACACAAATTGCAGATTCAGGACTCTGTGTTGTACTAAGGCTATGTGATAGGGTGATGATACATCTTGAAAGAGGAGACACAAACATGTTGAGTCCTAGGGCACCATGACTGCTTGAATAGATTAAATACTTACCTGGACACACATCGTCTGTAATGTTTATTTAGCTAAAATGTCAATCACAATTCTTTATAGTATCTTTGAGAGCAAATGTTTGTTCATGCCTGTAGTCACTACACGTGCATTTTATATGGACGTGCTTTGGTAATCAAATTTTGTGGAAATCAAATCTTCTCTCAAATCTAGACAGAAATTATGGACATTTAGGTGAAAGAATGGGAATAGTTTTTCATTCCATCGACTTTTACTATAACTCAGTCCTGTCTTTCACATAAGCCTTATTTTAAGAGTGTTTAAGTGTGCTATATGAAATTACCCGAGGGAGGCAACTGTAAGCAAAACTTTAAGTTTTCTATTATTTTGAGTACTACTAATATAGTCATCAAGGGATTATAATTTATCTATGAAATGATTGATTCTCAAAAGTCACCCGTAGGAGCAGAAATATGCAGGGTTACATACGCATCTTTTGAACTCAAAAAGAATGAAAGGGAGGCCCGATGCAGCTGATGCCTTAGCCTGAGCAGAGATGAAGTGGGGCCAGGGTCCTAGGGGAGAGTCCTGAGCGTCTATGAACGGGGACCAGTAATTCTCCACCTGGCATATGTCACAGTCAAAGCACACCTTCAAAGTAAAAAAGCTGTGATGTGACCTTTAATTCCACAGGAGATCCATGACACAACAAAGGACGCCATGCTGTTTGTTACCCCAGGCAGGGACACCCCTACCTGGGACCAGGTTAATTTGGATGTGGTCATCCCGTCATACGATTCATTTGATGGATCTTTTCTCAAAACCTAAAATTAGAAATAGACCCCTGGGAAAGCCCCTCCAGGCCATATTTTAAAGATAGACATTTAGTATTGGGGTAAGTCTATGTTATTAAAGTCGGGTATTCCAAGGTGTGGTCACCTGAAAGAGATGATGTCTGTGTTCTTGGAGTGTGCTCTGGCCATCAGCATGGCGAGGTCGTTGGCCTCGGAGCCACTGTTCGTCAGGAAAACGACCTGGAGGAAAAACACAGACACAGGGCCTCGGACTTTCATTTATTTTCTTATTATCCTGTTGATTCAGACTTGCTGAAGGCTGTGTGCCCCAGCCTCTGATTACTACGGAGACTTACCTTTGGACCAGCAGCCGCCATATTTAATTGCTGTGTTAATTCTGCAGCTTTGCATTGAGCAGCGGCTAAGTGCTGCAGATGCCACAGTGGCTCAGGGATGGTCCTAGCTGTGAAACACTCTGGACTCTCACCGGCTTTATTTGCTGCTCTGCAAAATGCTAAGAGGGGGAGGCTTGCTGAAGTGTACGCAGTGGTGAGTGGCTGAGTGGTTCCTGAACCTGAACCACGGCACCTGGTCCAAAGTCCCGGGACTAGGCAGACTCCCTGACCCTGCAGCCCCAAGGATAGTCCGGCCTGTAAGTTTGGTGTGTGCGAATGTTGAAAACCTTAGCTGAGAGAAAGGGGAGAGCTGAAGGGCCTGGGGGCCCCCGGCACGGGGACCGGGAGGCATGTGCTGTGCCCTTCTGCTCTTCCAGAGACATGAACTGGGCTTAACTCAGGCTGCAGCTATTCCAACTGTCTTCATCTTTTCTAAGTGCCAGAGTACATACAGCATCCAGATAATGTAGTGAAGTAATAATAATAGTGAACATGAGGTACTGTTCTGGATACTATATAAATGTTAATTCGTTGAATCCCTAAATGCAAATCCTGGCCAACATTTTGACATCTCAATTCAGTTTAAAAAAATCAGTCATTGCAGATGCAGAAAAAAAATCTCATTTCGCAAAAAAAATACCTAAGTGCATCTTAGACTAAATGAACTGAATGGTGTATTTATTTTATTAAAAAATGGCTCTGCTCTTTGCACAGTAGCTGTGAACAAAGAGATGGAAACCTCTTGGGGAACGCAAAGGAGGGAGTCGGGGGCGCAGCTCCTGCTGAGTGATTCCTGCAAAGACATGGCAGTGAAGATAGCGACCAGAGGCTTGGTGCTGATGAAGCGAACCTGGGCTGGTTTCACCAGCAATTTGCAAACTCCTTGCTTCTTGATTACTTTCAGATATAGCTATTAGCTCACGGTTTCAGCTGTTCAATGCACACGCCAAACTCCTGCTTATATTTCTTATTATATTCTTTCCTAGGACTCCCATCCCTTTGAGCTGGGAGCATTATACCTTTAGAGGTTCAGGAAGGAGTGCTGAAAGCTTCTCTGCATATTCATGGCTTGGTGGATGGAAGAAGACGGCGCTGGTGTGCCACAGGCGGCCCAGCTGCTTTTGTGCCGCTGCGTTTACCTTCCTGGACAGACAGGAGAGCAGCGTTATCCACACTGCAGGCAGGTGTGCCCCTCCCAACACACACATCAGGTATTGAACTCAGACTTTCAAGAGGTAGATTTCAACCACACATGAGAAAACTCTCTCGCCACCGGAGGTGTCTGGCAGTGGGACGTGCTGGCTCAAATAATGAAGGAGAATAAACGAGTATCTCATAAGGATTTTAGAAAAGAAATTTCCAGCTTAGGAGGGAGTTTGGACTTCAAATCTCGTCTAACTAGGTTTGCTTACTAATTACGCTTTAAATAGTTTGGATACCAGAGGCAACTAGATGAAAGCCTGGGTGTCTTATTTTTCTAAAGGACTGTAGGCCCACCAAGCACATGTACACAAGATCAGTATTTTTTCCTTCTAAGAAGTACCACTCTCTGGGCCTTCGTAGTGGGGAACGTTGACCGTTGTGAAACCATGAACACACATTCTGGTAAGGAAGGTTCATGCTGAGGGATCTAGGAACTCCAGACGGACACGAAGGTCCTGGCTTGGAGTGCCCCGAAAAGCCAGATCCAGATGTCTGATCTTGATCTAGGGACAGGGATGACTGAAGTTTGTTACGCATCAATCTGTTTGTTATGAATAACTGTCACATCAAAAGAGTCAGTTCAGTGGTTAAACGGTTTTGAGAAATGCCAGATCGAACCGGTTTCTTGACTGCAGGACTTTCCGGTACCTTCACCGTGGCATGGGCTCCCGCTCTCCCCAGGAGGAGGTGCACTTTGAAGGGCTTCCCAGGCCTGGTTCTTCACGGGGCGTTTACCAACAACCTCTTTGGTGGTAAGTGGTGCACAGAACTCCCGTTAGAAAATTGTGCAGTGTCAATAAACTCTTTTTTGTTTGTTTGTTCTATTATATTTATTTATTTTTTATTTAAAAAAGATATTGTTGTTCTAGTACAGTTGTCCCAATTTGTCCCCCTTTGCCCTCTTCTGCCCAGTCCATCCCCTGCGCCCACAGTCGGTCCGCACACTGCTGTCCGTGTCTGTGGGTCATTCATACATGTTCTTTGATTCGTCCCTTCCCCTTCTTTCCACCATTATCCCCCTTTCCTCTCCCCTCTGGTTGCTGTCAGACTGTTCCCTGTTTGCATGCCTCTGGTTCTATTGTGCTCGTTAGTTTGTTTTTGTTGATTAGGCTCTTCTCATAGGTGAGATCACTTGGTGTTTGTCTTTCATTGACTGGCTTATTTCACTTAGCATGTTGCTGTCCAGTTCCAGCCATGCTGTCGTAAAAGATAGGAGCTCCTTCTTTCTTTCCGCTGCGTGGGATTCCATTGTGTAAGTGTCCCACAGTTTTTTGATCCAGTCATTTACTGATGGGCACGTAGGCTGTTTCAGCACTTGGCTATTGTAAATAACACTGCTATGAACGTAGGGGTGCATAGGTTCTTTTGAATTGGTGTTTCAGGATTCTTACGGTATAATCCTAGCAGTGGAATTACTGGGCAAAGGCAGTTCCATTTTTAGTTTTTTTTGAGAAAATTCCATACTGTTTTCCATAGTAGCTGCACCAGTCTGCATTCCCACCAACAGTGCACTAGGGTTCCGTTTTCTCCACATCCTTGTTTGTTGATCTGTTAACGATGGCCATTCTGACTAGTGTGAAGTGGTATCTCATGGTATAAACTCTTAAACAACAGAGACACTTGGAAAAGGCATTGTTTAGCAAAATAAATCTGAGAGCCATCTGAGGGTAGAATGAGGGGGGAGGACTGGTACTGGTGAGGCCGGCTAGGAGGGCAAGGCGGCCTCCTAGGTGTGGGGGGAGGAGAGGGGACGGCAGCAGAGGCGTTCAGTGGAGGGAAAACAGGACCCTGGTGGCTCTAGGGAATGAAAGGCAAGGAAGAGTCGAAGATGACATCAGCACTCTTGCTTGTAACATAGGGAAAAACCCAGGATCCACTGAGAAATGCAGCCAGTGGTCCAGCTACCCGGCTCGTAGTGGGAACTTCTGTGTAATAGTTGACTCACACAAATGGACATGAGCGTGTGAATTGAAACAGTACTGTGGAGCACATGTGGATTTAGTCCTGACGATGTTGAGTTTCAGCCAATAGTAGAATATCATGGGGCAGGGGAAATGTAAGTCATCTGATTTCCATTCCGGTTTATTAGAGGTATTATCATAGCTTGGTGAGGGTCCAAGGCTGAAGAAGTAGAGTTGGGCGAGGCTGCTGAAAATGCAGCAACGAGATGACCAGAGGTAGGGACAGAAGGTGGGGCTGTTCTACGGGGGAAGTAGCAAGGCACGAAGGGAATAGAGAGGGAAGAATGGAGAGGGTGCTAAGGAAAGAGCCTGTGCTGCCCAGAGTGAGGAGGCCAGAGGCATTAGGAGATGCACAGAAGTCATGAAGGCCAACGAGAGCAGTCAATCAACAGGAACGATCATTACTGGGAGGGTTCAGTGAGAGCGTTAAACAATTTTCTCGACCTCATTTTTCTCTACTTCTTTTACGTGCATGTGTCTTGTTTTATTTTATTTTTTAAAGATTTCTTATTTATTGATTGATTGATTGATTTTAGAAAGACAGAGGGAGAGAGAGAGAAACACTGATTTGTTTTCCCACTTACACTTTCATTGGTTGTGCCCTGATCGGGGGTTGAACCCTCAACTTTGGAGAATTGGGACAACACTCTAACCCGCTGAGCTACCAGGCCAGGGCTGTTCTGTTTTAAATTTCACTGGGAATTTGTTTTGCATGCTCCTCAGGACCTCACGTAGGACGAGTGCTTCCTGAAGACGGCAACGGGAATGAGAAGGTTGCAGGAGGAAAAGGTGAAGGCTGGGCCCTGGGGTTGAAACTCACTCCTCACTGCCGGACCGCTGCTGGCAGAGAAGACCCCATGCCCATACTTCGACAGAAGGGCACAGACCTAGTCCATTTATTTAGACTTGCTGCTTTATTTTTGTCCCACTTAATATGAATTTCATTGGCTAGATTATTAAAGGCAGGAGAAAACAGACACGTAAGTGAGATGGCTGGACTGAACCCAGAAGGACCACCTGCAAGGGCATTGGTGTGGGTGGGGATCAGCAAGCCAGCAGAGAACTCAAGGTCAAAGGATCCATCTGTTCTTCATGTGAATTTCCATCCATGTTACATCTTTGTCTTACTGTCCTTTCTTCCCTCATTCATGGGTCAGAGTAGCTGACGAACATCCTCAGGCTGGAAAAGATTTCTCATCTCTCTTCATCCCCCGCCCCACACACCAGCCCCTGTGTTCCGTGAGAACTGCCTGCCTTTCTCTTCTTCCTGCCTTTTCCTCCTCGGTGCCTTTCCTCTCTTTGGAAGCTGTTACCAGTGAGGAGAAGCCCACATGTACATGGCAGCAGTCCGATTACATGGTACACTCCACACTGCATGCGCTACAAGAAAGACGAAAACTTGCCTTATCAAGGAAACAAGTGCAGTGGTAAGATTTTTTTGTTGCCCAGGAAATAGCAGGGGGCGCATCCACCATAACCTGGGATATGCCCAAGGAGAGAGTGGTTGATCAGGGTCCCAAATCACTAACACGACCGTTAGCTTTTCTCCCATACATCCTTCTGGAGTGAAAACCCCAGGCTTTTAAGGATACTCACGGGTGGCAGTGACCAACACTGACGGTGACAATCCCAGAAAAGAAATCCAGGTATCTGTTTCCCTCATAATCAAAGAGCCACTCCCCGTGCCCCTGGTGGAGCAGCAAAGGTTCCGAAAAGTAGGCCGTCAGCACAGGAGAGAGGTGTTGCTTGTGGATCTCCAGGACACGGTTGTAGGGAAGGGACTGTGGACAGACACGAAGAGCTCAGTATCAGAAAGCTTCCTTTCCTTGTCACCAGCAGCAGGTTGCCATAGCAATACCTCGCCTCTCCACTGACCCCGGGTAAGGCTGCTGCCCGTGCTCACTAGCGGGTGAATGTGCCCAATGTCTTCCACGCAGGCCACCCAGCCCTTCCTCTCGGGAAGGGGACGTCATTAGTGTGGCCCTTTGACCCCTTTCTACATTGAACATGGAGGAGGGAGTGGACAATTTCTACTCTCAGTGGAAACCCTTAGCTCTGAGTTGATTTTAGCTGTGAAAAAAAAAAAAGACTTTGAAAGCAAATGTCTGAAGTAGTAAGTCAGGTTTAAATTTTTAAAAAAAATTTTGCAGCACATTTTTTAGAATTAAAACAATGAGTGCTGGTGATGTTCATGTTCATGATTATTAAACTCGTCTCCTCTGCTTCTCTTCTTTGTGGGTCCCTCCTGACTATCCGTTAGTTCCACAGCTTCTAACCTATGAATATCTAAAACTTTGGAGAGAGAGAAATATTCGTTAGCCCTAGAGCAAAATGATAACTTGATATTTTTTGGGAGGAGAGCTCAGGGAAACTGTCAAAATCAGAACATTTTTAAAGTTAACGTGCACCATCCCATTTTGTGATACGTGTATTTATACATGTGAATGTAGGCCTGTAGTCCTGTCCCTGGGATGTGTCAGCACAGACAGTCTCTTCCTTGCACTCTCTGTCTCCCTGTCTCTGCCTGTATCACCCCCATGCACACCGATTCAGACAAGGGCACCGAACAAAATTGGAAGGTTCAGATGGTCCCAAAGATTTGGTGGGCAGACCATCTGCGATGGGATGGCTCAGTGACAGGCAGGGACATCTGTGGCTCCTTCTTGAGGAAACAATGAACTTAGCCTTTTCTAGAAGCACCACTTCTGGTAGGTTTTCCTAAAGCTCCAACTCTTACCTGGTATCTTTCAGGGGTGAAGTCACATGGAGGCATTCTGGGTTTTGTATGAAGACCGCGCTTGGTCACAGACCTCCACAAAGCACCTACTAAAAGTGAAGTGAGTTAGGATCCTCAACTAACCATCACGCATGCCTATAAATCACCTATTTGTATAAATCACCTGTAGTTACCAAAATCTGTAAGATATTTTATTTCTTCTTTTGATTGCATTTTTTCCATTACATTTATCTCCCTTATACCTCCTCCCCCTCACAATCGCCCTGCTGTTCTCTGTGTCCATGAGTCCTTTCTCCTTTTTGTCTGGTCCCCTGACCCCCAACTACCTCCCCCTTTGCCATAGCTGTCATCCTCTATTTATGAGTCTGTCAGGATGTTTTATTTCTTAGTTTTAAAAAAATCAGTCTTTAGTTTGGATTTAAAAACTGAGGTATCTCAATACTGAATTTTCTGGAGAAAAAAAGATGGTTCTCCTCAAATGGAGTTGGGGGAGGCGTGGGAAGTCGTGGTTTTTCCCACTGGGGTCTTCGCAAGCTTGGAAAGCCCCTCCCCGCTTGGGACAGCTGCATTTCCCTCTCCAGGGGACCGAACTTCCGCCAGTGCTGTGTGCTGCTGGGATATGTCCTCTTCGTCAGTAGGGGGGTCTTCTAAGCACTGGGTTGCCCAGGGCCCGACTCCCAGTACCTGTCCCAGCTCCTGCTACAGGGTTGGCTGACAATAAATGAGGAATGAACGGCTCGTGAGTTTTCGTACCAGAGTGAAGAGGGAGAGATGCCGGGAAAGCTGTGATATTCAGAGATGCTACATGCAAATAGCTGAGAAAGACACCAAGACCATAACAGCACGAGACCGTGAAAAAGCAGACAGGTGAGCCAGAGCCGTCATTGAATATTTGGAGCCAGAAGGGACTTTAGATTTTTCTTCTCGGTTAAAATGCTCATTTTGTCGATGACTAAACCAGTCTAAAGCGGTGAATGAATTTAAGGTCACCCAGGTAATTGGTGGCAGCATGAGGGGAGACTCCACGTTGCTGATTTCGGCTCCACGCTGTTTGGCGCACTCACTGGCCACCTCCAGCCTCCTGCTCCCAGCGCAGATCTCGATGGAACGGTGGAGCCAGGGAGGATCCGAACTCGGACAGAGGTGCAGACACTTTATAAACACTCCCGGAAAACAATGCTGCTACTTTTGAAGATTCAAAGTCGGTAATAGAGGTAATGTTCCAGGTGAGAACGCTGAGGCCTGGGGTCTTTGTTCAGCTCGAAGGTTTGCCTCCACGGGTGAAGTGTTGGTGTTTTATGTGTCTGTGAAGTCACAGGCCCGAGAAACACACCGAACAATTGTGTTTTTAAAGGCAGATGAAATGTAACAGCACTGAATATGTTTTCTTTCAAAGAGTTCTCACTCACTTTTCTGTTGCAAAGAATCTCAAATGCCATTAATTTGCTCTTACTTTAAAAGCAAGTGGTTTTGGCTACTCATGCATAAAAAAACTTCCCCAAAATGATAGTTTAAGTTTCCTGAGAATTTCACCCTTTGAAAAGCCTTTCATTGTGTCTCTCTACATTCGTTACTGATCTGAGATGAAAAACATTCTGGATGTTTCTAAGAATTCAAATTTCCTTCACTTCTTCAGACTGTTTTTCCTGTCTGCAAAGTCGGAGTTGCCCATTGAGAAAGCTGTGAACTCTCTTGATGTCAAGGTTATAGGAATTACGAAAATGGGCTGAAGGGAGAAGAGAATTGGAAAGAAAAATTTGATGAAGGCAAGTCTGAATTTTAAACAGTCAAAATGAATTCATTCATCTGTTCAACCGTTCATTCACTCATTCGTTCATTCACCCAGGTGGCAGGAGCACAGCGGTGGGATGAGGGCTCTAAATGAAATACGTAAAATCCTGTTCCCAGGAAGGAAGGGAGGAAGGAAGATAACAAGCAAGGAGGACAAATTACTCAGGTGAAATAAGGCCAAATAACATTTCAAAAGTCCATCGCCTGTTCATATCTCCTCTCTCACTAAACAACCTAAATTCAAAATAAGAGCAATACTACGGATGGACAACCCCTCCCCAAATGCTTTGGCTTTCATTATTTGCTAGAAAAAATTAAAATCTAAATGTATAAATTATTATCTGTGTTCTTTATTCAAAGCAGTCTGTGTTTTGAGGACGGCATGAGCTGAGGGTTAATAAAGCTTCTCTTGGGTTCTTGGAAATTCTGTGTTAGCATGTGCATGCGCACACATGCCTGTTAGTATGCATGCACACATGTGCCCGTTTGTGCATGCATCCATACATGTGCATTAGCGCGCGCACACCCACATCTGTTAGTGTGTGTAGACACATGTGTCTGTTCATGTGTGTGGGCACAAGCACACATGTTTGGGTGTGCACGTCTGTTGGCAAGTGTGGGCACATGCATGTCTGTTACTGGGTGCATGCATGCACACACATGTCTGTTAGTGTGTGCATGCACATGGCTGTGTGTGGGGGGAGAAACAGACAGACCCAAGAGGGGTGGGGAAGGGACAACTGAAATCTGGGTCAACAACACTGAGTCCCAGGTTTATTTCTGTATGGGCATTTTTTGTTGCTTTTTATCTTTGTAACTGGTCTGATGTTGCCTTTTTAGGCCTCATTCTGAAAACCAATGACAGCTAATGATTTTCATCCAACTCACTGATTTCCACTTCAATCCACTGGACAACTCAAAAGTTGTCCACCACCCTTACATAATACACGCCAGGTGGGTAACTAGACGTAATTTCCCGACTGCCTAAATCTCACAGAGTTCCAGAGCACGGACGCCACCTTAATGTACTCTTCTTTCCCCGCACATCACAGTGTTAAAAAGTGAAAACCAGTTGGGCCAGATCCGTGGGAGAGACCAATTTTTGTGGGCATTTGAAAATTCTAGGGGACATTCTCTTTGTAATGATAAAGATTTTTCTGACATTTTTCTAACCAGCTTCCAACACAAAGGGGGCATTTGTCAAGAACTTCCTTACTCTTAAAAAAAGGCTGCAAAATACTTGAAAATACACAGTAGACATATTTGACAGAACATTAAGGTGATTTATTAAAATGTTAATTATGCTTTACTTCTGCTAGCATAGCAGGTAACTTAGAAAAAAGTGTCCCCCTGGCTGGTATAGCTCAGTGGATTGAGCACGGGCCTGAGAAGCAAAGGGTCGCAGGTTGGATTCCCAGTCAGGCACATGCCTGGGTTGTGGGCCAGGTCCCCAGTAGGGGTGTGCAAGAGGCAACCACACATTGATGTTTCTCTCTCTTTCCCTTCCTTTCCCGTCTCTCTAAAAATAAATAAATAAAATCTTTAAAAAAAAAA
>PVJI01026968.1:0-18304 GCA_004026765.1 Micronycteris hirsuta
GTAGCATAAATGGGATGTAGACAACAGACAAGGGGAGGTTAGAACAGTATAGGAAGTACAGGAGCAGAAGGACTTATGTGTATGACCGATGGACAAAACTAAAGGGAGGGGAAAGGGGGGTAAGGGGGAGGGGGGAAGGAAGGGGGGAAATGGGGCAACTGTAACAGCATAATCAATAAAATATAGTTAAAAAAAAGAAATAAAAAAAATATTGCACTCATTATAACCAGAATTATGGTGATTAATAAACTTACCAGTAGATATTATAAGGTAATACATGAATAAAGGAGCAGAGATATTATTCTATCATAATTGTTTATATTTTGGTAATATATTTTAATAACTATATTTTAATATGATTGGTTTCCTTTGTAATTCTATGTACCTTATTTTCTTTTTTTAAATTACTTTATTGTTGTTCAATTACAGTTGTCTGCATCCTCTCTCCTCTCTTCCCCCCACCTCCTCCAAACCCACCTCCCTCCCCTGCCTCCCTCCTCCCCCTTGGTTCTGTCTATGTGTCTTCTATAGTGGTTCCTGAAAACCCTTCTTCCCATAGTCCCCTCGCCCCTCACCTCTGGCTATTGCTAGATTGTTCTTAATTTCAATGTCTCTGGTTAAGTTCTTCTTGCTTTTTTCTTTTGTTGATTATGTTCCAGTTAAAGGTGGCATCATATGGTATTTGTCCCTCACCACCTGGCTTATTTCACTTAGCATAATGCTCTCCAGTTCCACCCATGCTGTCACAAAGGGTATAAGATCCTTCTTTCTCTCTGCTGTGTGGAATTCCATTGTGTAAATATACCATAGTTTCTTGATCCACTTATTTGCTTATGGGCACTTAGGTTGTTTCCAGCACTTGGCTATTCTAAATTGTGCTTCTATGAACATTGGATTGCATAGGTTCTTTTGGATTGGTGTTTCAGGGCTCTTAGAGTATAATCCCAGTAGTGGAATTGCTGGGTCAAAAGGCAGTTCCATTTTTAGATATCTGACGAAATATAATACTGTTTTCCACAGTGACTGCACCAGTCTGCATTCCCACCAACAGTGCAGTAGGGTTCCCTTTTCTCCACATCCCCTCCAACAGTTATCTTTTGCTTTGCCTATGATGGCCATTCTGACCGGTGTGAGGTTGTATCTCATTGTGGTTTTAATTTGCATCTCTGTGATGGCTAGTGATGCTGAGCATCTTTCCATATGTCTCTGGACCCTCTGTACGTCCTCTTTGGAGAAATGTCTGTTCAAATCATTTGCCCATTTTTTAATTGGGATTTTTGCCTTCCTGGAGTGGAGTCATATGAGTTCTTTATATATTTTGGAGATCAAACCCTTGTCCGAGGTATCATTGGCAAATATGTTTTCCCATATGGTTAGTTCTCTTTTTATTTTAATACTATTTTCTTTAGCCCCACAGAAGCTCTTTATTTTGATGAGGTCTCATTTGTTTATTCTTTCCTTTATGTCCCTTGCTCTAGGGTACATATCACTGAAGATGTTGCTGCATGGAATGTCTGAGATTTTCCTGTCTATGTTCTCCTGTAGGATTTTTATGGTGTCACGACTTACATTTAAGTCGTTTTTTATCCTTTCTTTATTTTTAAGTTTTTTTAAAATATATTTTATTGATTATGCTATTACAGCTGTCCCATTCCCCCCTTTCTTCTCCTCCACCCTCACCCCCCATTCCCCGCCCTTTAGTTTTTGTCTATACGTCATACACATAAGTTCTTTGTCTTCTACATTTCCTATACTATTCTTCACCTCCCCCTGTCTGTTTCCTACATACCATTTATGCTACTTATTCTCGGCACCTTTACCCCCTCTCTCCCTCTACCACTCCCCTGTTGATATCCCTCCATGCCTTATATAAATCGCTTTAACATTTCATACAATAAAGGCTGGGTGATGATGAACTCCTTGAACTTGACCCTATCTGAGAAGCACTTTATCTGCCCTTCCATTCTAAATGATAGCTTTGCTGGATAGAGTATTCTTGGATGTAGGTCCTTGCCTTTCATGACTTGGAATACTTCTCTTCAGCCCCTTCTTGCCTGCAAGGTCTCTTTTGAGAAATCAGCTGACAGTCTTATGGGAATTTCTTTGTAGGTAACTGTCTCCTTTTCTCTTGCTGCTTCTAAGATTCTCTCCTCATTTTTAATCTTGGGTAATGTCATTATGATGTGCCTTGGTGTATTCCTCTTTGATCCAATTTCTTTGGGACTCTCTGAGCTTCCTGGATTTCCTGGAAGTCTATTTCCTTCACCAGTTTGGGTAAGTTCTCCTTCATTATTTGTTCAAATAAGTTTTGAATCCCTTGGTCTTCCTCTTCTCCTTCTGGCACCCCTATGACTCAGATGTTAGGATGTTTAAAGATGTCCTGGAGGTTCCTAAGCTTCTCCTTCATTTTTTGAATTCTTGTTTCTTCATTTTTTTCCAGTTGTATATTTTTTTTCTTTCTGCTGGTCCACTCCATTGATTTGAGTCCCAGTTTCCTTTTCATCCCTATTGGTTCCCTGCAGATTTCCCCTCATTTCCTTTATATTATCCTTAATTTGTCCAAGTAATTGCAACAATCGTTCTTCAAATCCTGTGAGCATCCTGAGTACCATTGCTTTGAACTGTGCATCTGATAGGTTGGCTATCTCTTTGTCACTTAGTTGTATTTTTTCTGGAGCTTTGATGTTCTTTCATTTGGACCATTTTTTTTCTCAGTGCATCTGTTACTTTAAGAGGCGGAGCCTTAGGTGTTCACCAGGGTGGGGCAACACGTCACTGCGTTGTGACACTGTCTGTGGGGGGCGGGGCCTGTGAGAACAATGGCGCTTGCTCTGTTCTCCATACTTCCCCTGCTACCCACCAGCAAGTTGGGCCCTTCTGTGCTGGCTCCAGGGTGAGTGGATGGGCCTGCACAGTGCCAAGTCCCTGTGGGTCTCCCCAACAAACTTTCCAGTGAGGCTGGGAGTTCTTCCCACTACCACCTCAACCCCCACAGGTGTATTCAATTGGTGGTTTGAGGCTTTATTTTCCTGTGTTGGTGGGCCACGCAGTCTGTTCCACTCCCCAGCTTTTCCTCCTGGTTTATCTGCGTGAGAATGAGGGACGGCCCAGTCCACCAGTCTCAGCTCCGGATTCCCCGAGTGTGCCTGACGTGTTTTGGCCAGGCGCACCGGCTACAGGCCTCTACAGGCAGCTGGAGTGTTGCCGGTACAGCTCCATAAACTGTGTCTTGCTGAGTGCTCTCCACCCAGCTCTGCCCCGCTTACCAGTCTGTATGAACGTGTCTTCTTTAACTCCTTGGTTGTTGGACTTCCACTCAGTTCAGTTTTCCGTCAGGTCTGTCTGTTTTTGTTTTTTAAACTGTCGCTTTTCCTCTTTTGGTTGTGGGAGGAAGCACAGTGTGTCTACAGACGCCTCCGTCTTAGCCGGAAGTCCACTATATTTAAGTCTTTTATCCACCTTGAATTTATTTTTGTGTATGGTGTAAGTTGGTGCTCAAGTTTCATTTTTTTGCATGTAGCCACCCAGATTTCCCAACACCATTTGTTGAAGATGCTACTTTTATTCCATTTTATGCTTCTGCCACCTTTGTCAAAGTTTAAATGCCCATAGAGACTTGTATTTATTTCTGGGCTTTCTATTCCGATTCATTGATCTATCTGTCTGTTTTTATGCCAGTACCAGGATGTTTTGATTACAGTGGCCTTGTAACACAGTTTGATATCAGGTATTGTGATCCCTCCTACTTTGCTCTTCTTTCTCAAAATTGCAACAGGTATTAGGGGTCGTTTATGCTTCCATATAAGTTTTAGAAGTGTTTGTTCTATATCTGTGAAATATGCCATTGGTACTTTGATAGGGATTGCATTGAATCTATAAATTGCTTGGGTAGTATGGACATTTTGATGATCTTGATTCTTCCAATCCATGAGCATGGTATATGTTTCCATTTGTTTGTGTCTTCCATGATTTCTTTCTTCAGTGTTATGTAGTTTTCTGAGTACAGGTCTTTTACCTCCTTGGTTAGGTTTATTCCCATGTATTTTATTTTATTTTTTTGTTGCTATATCAAATGGGATTTTTTTTTCCTGATTTCTGTTTCTGCTTTTCCCCGTTGGTATATAAAAATGCCTTTGATTTCTGGACATTGACTTTATATCCTGCTTTTTTTGCTAAATTCAATTATTAGATCGAGTAGTTATTTGGCGGAGTCTATACGATTTTCTAAGTACACTATCATGTCATCTGCAAACAACAACAGTTTTGTTTCCTCCTTTTCAGTTTGGATGCCTTTTATTTCCTTTTCTTGTTTGATTGCTGTGGCCAAAACTTCCAGTACTATGTTGAATAGAAGTGGTGATAGTGGACATCTTGTCTTGTTCCTGATCTTAGTGGGAAAGATTTTAGTTTTTGTCCATTGAGTATAATGTTGGCTGTAGGTTTCTCATATATGGCCTTTATTATGTTGAGGAATGCTCCCTCTATTCCCACTTTGCTAAGTGTCTTTATCATAAATGGATGCTGTACCTTATCGAATACTTTTTCTGCATCTATTGATAGGATCATGTTTTTTTGTCTTTGCTTTTGTTTATGTGATGTATTATGTTTATTGTTTTGCGAATGTTGTACCATCCTTGCATCCCTGGGATGAATCCCACTTGGTCTTGGTGCATGATCTTTTTGATGTATTATTGGATGTGGTTTGATAATATTTTGTTGAGGATTTTAGCGTCAATGTTCATCAGTGATATTGGCCTGATGTTTTCTTTCTTTGTTGTGTCTGTTTCTGGTTTTGGGATTAAGGTGATGCTGGCTTCATAAAAAGAATTTGGGAGACTTCCATCATTTTGGATTTTTTGGAATAATCTGTGAAGGATAGGTGTTAGTTCTTCCTTAAATGCTTTGTAGAATTCTCCTGTGAAAACATCTGGTCCAGGGCTTTTGTGTGTTGTAAGTTTCTTAATTACTGCTTCAAGTTCATCTGCTATTGTTGGTCAGTTCAGGCTTTCTGCTTCTTCTTTATCAAGTTTTGGAAGATTATATTTTTCTAAAAATTTGTCCATTTCTCCTAGGTTTTCATATTTCTTGGCATACAGTTCTTCATAGTAGTGTCTTATAATCCTTTGTATTATTGTGGCATCAGCTGTGATATCTCCTCTTTCATTTCTGGTTGAGTTTATTTCGGCTCTCTCTCTCTCTCTTTTTTTCTTGATGAGCCTGCTTAAAGGCTTGTCTATTTTGTTTATCTTTTCAAAGAGCCAGCTCCTGGATTCATTGATCCTTAGAATTGTCCTTTTAGTCTGTATATCATTTAATTCTGCTTGATCTTGGTTATTTCCTTCCTTCTACTTGCTTTGGGTTGTTTCTGTTGTTGCTCCTCGAGTTCTTGTAGGCGTAGGGTCAGGTTGTTTGTGTGAACTGCTTCTGTTTTTTCTAGGTAGTCCTGTATGGCTATGAACTTCCCTCTCAGGACTGCCTTCGCTGTGTCCCACAAGTTTTGGGTTGTTGTTCGTTCATTTTCATTTCTTTCAAGGAACTTTTTTATTTCTTCCCTAATCTCATCCTTGACTCATTCATTGTTTTATAGCATGCTATTCAATCTCCATGATTTTGAGTGTTTGGGTTTTTTTTCCTTGGGGTTGGTTTCTAATTTCAGTCCCTTGTGATCAGAGAAAATACTTGGTATGATTTCAATTTTCTTGAATTTGTTGAGGCTTGTTTTGTGTCCTATCATATGGTCAATCTTTGAAAATGTTCCATGTGCATTTGAAAAGAATGTGCATTTAGCTTCTTTGGGGTGAAAGGCTCTGTACATATCAGTTAAGTCCATTTCTTCTAGGGTATTGTTCAATGCCACAATATCCTTGTTGATATTTTGTTTGGAAGATCTGTCCATTTTTGACAGTGGGGTGTTGAAGTCCCCTACTATAATTGTGTTGCTATCAATGTCTTTCTTGAAGTCTTCCAAGATTTTCTTTATGTATTTGGTTGCTCCTATGTTGGGTGTATATATATTTAAAATGTTTATATCTTCTTGGTGGATTCTTCCCTTGAATATTATGAAATGTCCTTCTGGGTCTCTCTTTATGGCCCTTTTTTTGAAGTCTATTTTCTCTGATATGAGTATAGCTACCCCAGCTCTTTTTTCCTGTCCATTTGCTGGAAAACCTGTTTCCAGCCCTTCACTTTCAATCTGTGTAGGTCTTTTGTCCTGAGGTGGGTCTCTTGTAGGCAGCATATTTGTGGGTCATGCTTTCTTATCCATTCATCTATTCTATGTCTTTTAATTGGAGCATTTAATCCATTTACATTTAAAGTTATTATTGATAGGTACTTATTCATTGCCATTTTTTTGTACCTGTGTTCCTCTCTCTCTCTCTTTTCCTTCCTTTCCTTAAAGAAGTCCTTTTAGCATCTCTTGCAGAGCTGGTTTGGTGGAGGTGTATTTTTTTAGACTTCTTTTGTCTTGGAAGCTCCTTATTTGGCCTTCTATCTAGATTGAAAGCCTTGCTGGGTACAATAGCCTTGGTTGCAGGCCTCTGGTTCTCATTACTTGGAATATTTCTTGCCATTCCCTTCTGGCTTGGAGTGTTTCCATTGAGAAGTCAGCTGCTAGCCTTATCTGGGTTCCCTTGTATGTTACTTCCTGTTTCTGCCTTGCTGCCTTTAAGATTCTCTCTTTGTCTTGGAATTTTGCCATTTTAATGATGATATGTCTTGAAGTGGGCCTGTTTGGGTTCCTTTTGATTGAGACTCTCTGTGTTTCTTGGATTTGTGTGACTTTTTCTCTCATCAGATTAGGGAAGTTTTCCATCATTACTTTTTCAAAGAGGTTTTCTATCCATTGCTCTTCTTCTTCTCCTTCTGGTATCCCTATTATACGGATATTATTACATTTCATGTTGTCCTGCATTTTCTTGAATACTTCTTCGTTCTTTCTGAGCCTCTTTTCCTTTTCTTGCTCTTTCTGGGTGTTTTTTTCTACCTTGGCTTCCAGCTCACTGATGCAATCCTCTGTGTCATTGAGCCTACTTTTGATTCCTTCTATTTTGTTTTTCAGTTCAGATATTGTATTCTTCATTTCCTCTGGTCCCTTGTGGATAGTTTCTATTTCCTTTTTCATGTTGACATAGTTTGCAGTGAGTTCACTGTAGTCTCCCTGTAGTTTCTGGTAATTCTCTGTGAGCTCATTGAGCTTACTGCACTTCCTGATAAAAAAAAGGCTTTGAACTCAATATCTGATAGTTGGCATGCCTCTGTTTCATTAATCCTTCTTTCTGGGGCTTCCTCCTTTCCTTTCATTTGGGGATTGTTTCTTTGTCTTCCCATTGGTTGTGAGAGTCTTCTTGCGAGCCTCTGTTTTTTAAATTGATCTGTTCTTACTCCCTGGTTTTATGGTATGAACTTCCATAGTACAATACCTGTAAGATTCAGTGGTATAGTCTCCTTAATCTCATGAGCTCACTGGTCTTGGACTGTCATTTATGTTGGCTCTTAGTATGTCTCTGGGTTTTGGTTGTTACTGGGTCTTTTTTGGTGGGTCCTTTCCTCCAGCTAATTGACTGAGTGTCGGTCCATCCACCACGCCTTGTTGTCTTTTGTGCAGGTGTGGACAGGTTGTGTTGAAGCTGATTCTTCTGTGTGAACAAGGTTTTGAGGTTTCTCTCTCATGCTTGCTCAGTTGTTTGTTGTAATTTCTCTACCAATTGGTATATTATCCGTTTTGTCCTGGATTGAGTTTAGTGTGGGTTCTACTTCCTCCTTCACCTTTTTTCATTGTTTTGTGTTGGTGATTTCTTTGTGGTGGATTTCCTCTTCCAGCAGGTGTACTGGTGTTCCCTGTTCCCACCTTGCAAGTTCTCTGGAGTAGCAAAGTGAAATTTTTCTCACTGTCTCTGTTTTTTGGGCTGACCCCTCTCTGGGTTTAATTCTGGTCTTTTCACAGCTCCAGGTTTTAATGTCTCACCTGTGGATAAAAAGAGGGGGGAGGAGGGGAAGGAAGGGAGAAAGAATAATATAAGGAAAGGAAGGAAAGAAGGAGGAATAAAAAGAAAGAAGGAAAGTAAGGAAGAACGAATTAAAAGAGAAAATTTTTAATTTTTTTCTTTATAAGTTAAAACAAAAAAAAAGACCAAAAAATTTTTAAAAAATAAAAAAAAAGAAATAAAAGAAGGGGGGAACTAGGAATACTAAAGGAAAAGGAGGAATAAGGAATTAAGAAAATAAAGGACAGAAAAGAAAAAGGATTGAAAAAAGATGAAAAACTTCTGCTGGCTTTAAATGGGTCCGGCCAGGCCTGTTCTTTTGTTCTTCCTGGCTGTGTCAGGCTGGGGAGATACTAGTTATCTCTTTTCTCCCTTCCTGAGATGCACTCCTCGCTGTTGTCTAGCCTCCTTCCCAGTTCCTAGGTGTGCTTCTGGGTCCAGACTAGGTCTGTTGTGCATTTTTAGAAGTGCTCCAATTAGGGGCAACTCATCCACCGCCTTCTTGCTCATTGCTGGTCTAGATGCTAGGTATTCTCAGAGCCCCTTCTGGGTAGTTTAGTCCATTCACTGAGTCAAGAGTTTGTGAGGACTGCTGTTCCACAGTGGGGTGCTTCTGCCTTTCTCCTACAGAGACAGTTGGCCCTGCAGGGCTTTGTGCACAGGGGCTGGGTGGCAGGTGCTTTTTCCCCTGGCTCTCTGGGCGTGAGCTCCACGTTCCTTAGTTCACTGTCCTCTTTGTTCTTGGATTGGGTGCCAGCAAGCTGCGGGTCCCGGTTAGCACCTTCCTTGGTGTTTTTTGGGGTGGGCACAGGTGGGCCGCAAATCACCTGGTACGCACAGTCCCTAATTCCCCTTGATTGGCTGCTCAAGCCGCCACTGGCCCTGGGGCAGCCGGTTGCGTACTATTCCTGTTTCGTACAGTCTCTAATTCTCCTTGATGGGAGCGCAAACCACCACTGGCCGAGGGCCACCGTCTGTGCACTCACCCCGGTGCTTTTGGAGAGTGTCAGGCCAGCTACCCTGGGCCTCAGATCCCCAGGTGAGCACTGACCCTGGGGCTGTTGGGGGAAGGGCCTCTCCAAACACTTGGGAATGCCTATTTTTTCCTATTTTTATTTTGGAAAAATTCTTCCTATTTGTGCCCACCAGTCCAAACAAGCACCTGGCCTCTCACACATCCCAACCTGGCTCTCTTCCAAGAATCTTGCAGCAGACCTGGCAGCTGTCGGGTTTGAGGCTGCAGCCCACCCTGCTCCCCACACTGGTCCCGGGGACCTTTTCGTTCCAAAGCACTACCCTTACCGTCCGATCAATCAATTTCTCCTATAATCTTGGTCACCAAACTTCATATATGCTGGAATACCGTTGGCTGTTCTCTCTGTTCCTCAGAAAATCGGCTAGGCATTTCACCAGTGGGCAGGAGGAAGTGTACTCTGCTCCCACCTACCTCGCCACCATCTTCATCCCCCTCAAATATCTATGTACTTTATTTTCTCTATTTAAACATATTATTCTGAGAATGGATTTATAAGCACCATCAGACTGTTAAAGCAGGCCATGATGTCACAAAATGGTTAAGAATCTGGACTTCCTAAGATGGCGGCATAGGTGAAGGCGCCATGCCATCTCGCACAACCAAACAAGGAAAAAATCAGAAATTTATACAACCAAAAACAGCCAGATATGACAGAAAATCATATTGAGAGGAAGTCCGACAACCAAGGAATTAAAGAAGATACATTCGTCCAGTCTGGTGAGCCAGGAGGAGCAGGGCAGAGGGAGAGCACTCGGCGACCCCGCGGTGAGCTGGTGAGCAGACGGCAGGACTGCAGTTGGAGGGGCGGTTCCCGTGGGGCTGCAGCTCACTGAGACGGGGGGCCTGACCTAAGCGCAGCCAGCACCCGGCTCATCCGGACCCAGCGGGCCAAGACTGGTGGACCGGGCAGGTCCACATTCTCGTGCAGACAAACCGGGAGAGAAAGCAGGGCGCAACCCAACGGCGCAGATTGATAGCACCTGTGGGGGAGGAGTCGGCAGTGGGAGGAACTCCCGGCCTCACAGGAGAGTTCGCTGGGGAGACCCGCGGGGGATTGGAGCTGTGCAGCCTGTCCACCGACCCCAGAGCAACCCCTAGAGCCAGCACAGAGAGGCCCGAATTGCTTGCAGGAGGCAGTGTGGGTGCAGAGAGCAGAGAAGGCGCCATTGTGCTCCCAGGTCCCGCCCCCACAGGCTACGTCACAGCACAACTGCCGGGAGTTTCCCTGCACAGGGGAACCCCAAAGCTCCGCCCTCCTTACAGTAACAGGCTCACCGAGGGAAAAAAAATGGCCCAAAGAAATGAACAAATTAAAGCTCCAGAGCTAACCGACCAAGAGATAGCCAACCTATCAGATGCACAGTTTAAAACCCTTGTAATAAGGATGCTTTCAGAATTCGATGAAAAATTATCGAAATTGCTGGAACAAATGAGGAGAGATCTGCAGGGAACCAATAGAGATAAGAATGAAACTGGGACTCAAATCAACAGAGTGGACCAGCAGAAAGAACAAAACATCCAACCAGAAAAGAATGAAGAAACAAGAATTCAAAAAACAGAGGAGGGGCTCAGAAACCTCCAGGACATCTGTAAATGACCCAACATATGGATCATAGGGCTGCCAGAAGGAGAAGAAGAAATCCTAGGAATTGAAAACTTATTTGAACACATAATGATGGAGAATTTCCCGAAGCTGGTGAAGGAAATAGACTTTCAGGAAGTCCAGGAAGCTCAGAGAGTCCCAAAGAAGTTGGATCCAAAGAGGAACACACCCAGGAACATCATAATTACATTATTCAAGATTAAAAATAAGGAGAGAATCTCAGAAGCAGCAAGAGAGAAGGAGACAGTTACCTACAAAGGAATCCCCATAAGACTGTCAGCTGATTTCTCAAAGGGGACCTTGCAGGCAAGAAGGGGCTGGACAGAGGTGTTCCAAGTCATGAAAGGCAAGGACCTACATCCAAGAATACTCTATCCAGCAAAGATTTCATTTAGAATGGAAGGGCAGGTTAAGTGCTTCTCAGATAAGGTCAAGTTCAAGAAGTTCATCACCACCCATCCTTTATTGTATGAAATGTTAAAGGGAGTTATATGAGGTCACTACTGGACGAAGAAACTATTGCTTGTTCATATATCAGTAACTACATTAAAGTAAGTAACAACTGAAAAAAATGGTTAAGAATCTCTGCTAGATAATTGTCTTAAGAGTGATATTTTATCAAGAAAGAAAATAATTTTCAAATAACAATAGCTCTCTTTATATATTCGAAGAAAAGCCTGGAATTTTATTGTAATCCATGAGTAAAGAGAACTCAATATAGGATGTAAAGGAAGTTCCCACCTGCTTGAGGAGTGAAGAGCACCTTCTGAGACTGAAGATGTGGAACTCTGGGGAAAAAAAGAGGAGAGGAATAAATGGACAGATATCAGAGGGCCCGGTAGAAACCACTAAATCTCTGAGGGGTGTTCCTCACCTGGAAAAAACTGTGAAGATGTGAAGCCCTTGGAGAAGGCCTGATTTCACCTTGGTGGTGGAGCAATCTGGCATCCAAGTGGTAGGACAGCAATAAGGGACGGAGGACTCTAAGTGTATGGGCCTGGTGTGGCACTTCTCTTTCTTTATAGCCTGTGTCTGGCATGCGGAAGATACAAACTTTGAAGGATCAGAGAGGACCAGTGGGCCACCAGAGGCCTGTGTTTGGGTTGAAGAGGTTACAAAATCAGGGGGCTTTGAAACCAGAAACAAATACCTAGTACCATGGATTTCAACAATAGGCGAAACCAATGAAGTCCCTAAAAGACCATAGGGGTCACCACAGCACTTCAGCACAGGAGTGCAAGGATTATTCCAGACCACCAATTCCATAGCAGAAAATAGTGAGCATCCAGAAGAAAGAGCATGGATCCAAGCCTCTATTCTCCCTAACCCTACTGCCCAAAGACACCATGTTTTGTAAGAGGAGAGAAATGTAGTTAAAATATACAAGATTCAGCATTTATCGAAAAAGACTGATTCTTTTCATTTGGCACAATGAATTGTGTGGCTACACTTCATCCCCACTAGCCAACAGGATGGGACATTCCTGGGGTAGTTTAGTTTAACTCTAGAGAACATTTTTGCACATGTGAATTGCTACATGTACATTCCAACCCTGCTGTATGTGTTTTGGCACTATAATATAGGAGTCAGTTCAGAGTCAAGAAGAAAACAAAAGTGTTCAATTCCATGAGGATATGTGTGGTGGGATAGGTGGGTCAGGAAAGGCTATACTGAAGAGGGAACACTTGAGTTGTGCCTTGAAAGATGAGCAACTTTGCCAGGAGCACTTGGAAAATCAACCTTCTTTTTTTTTTTTTTTTGAAATTACTTTATTGTTCTTCAATTACAGTTGTCTGCATTTTCTCCCCTCCCCTACCCCCCACCCCATCCAATCCTCCCTCCCTCCCTTGCTTCCACCCTCCTCCTTGGTTTTGTCCTTGTGTCCTTTATAGTAGTTCCTGAAAACCCTTCTCCCCACAATTCCCTCCCCCCTCCCCTCTGGCTATTGTTAGATTGTTCTTAAATTCAATGTCTCTGGTTATATTTTGCTTGCTTTTTCTTTTCTTGCTTATGTTCCAGTTAAAGGTGAGATCATACGGTATTTGTCCCTCAACACCTGGCTTATTTTGCTTAGCATAATGCTCTCCAGTTCCATCCATGCTGTCACAGAGGGTACAAGCTCCTTCTTTCTCTCTGCTGTGTACAATTCCACTGTGTAAATGTACCATAATTTTCTGATCCACTCATTTGCTGATGGGCACTTAGGTTGCTTCCAGCACTTGGCTATTGTAAATTGTGCTGCTATGAACATTGGGGTGCATAGGTTCTTTTGGATTGGTGTTTCAGGGCTCTTAGGGTATAATCCCAGTAGTGGAATTGCTGGGTCAAAAGGCAGTTCCATTTTTAGTTTTCTGAGGAAATTCCATACTGTTTTCCACATTGGCTCCACCAGTCTGCATTACCACCAACAGTGCACTAGGGTTTCCTTTTCTCTGCATCCTCTCCAACATTTGTCTGTTGCTTTGTTTATGATGGCCATTCTGACCGGTTTGAGGTAGTATCTCGTTGTGGTTTTAATTTGCATCTCTCTGATGGCTAGTGATGCTGAACATCTTTTCATATATCTCTGGGCCCTCTGTATGTCCTCCTTGGGGAAGTGTCTGTTCAAGTCTTTTGCCTATTTTTTAATTGGATTTTTTGTCTTGCTGGAGTGGAGCCATATGAGTTCCTTATATATTTTGGAGCTCAAATCCTTGTCCTAGGTATCATTGGCTAATATGTTTTCCCATACAGTGGAAAACCAACCTTCTTGATCAAGAAAGTAAATCTACACAGTTCGATTTGAAGAGTACCAGGAAGGACCTCTAAGGCCCCATAAATAACTCCCAGAATGCCACCATAAAGATCTAATTTTTGCTGTTATCTTTCTTCTAGACCAGTGCTTCTCAAACTGTAATGTGAATATGATCACATGTGGATCTTGTTAATCTAAAGATTCTAATGCTGCAGATCTACAGCAGGTTCTGAGACACTGCTTGTCTAACCATAGTCCCAGGGGATGCTGATGTTGCTGGTCCATTGACCATACTTTCAGTAGCAAGGCTCAAGAATACTTTAATAGTCCAGGCAAGTTAGCTCAGTTGGTTAGAGCATTGGTCTGATACTCCAAGTTTGCAGGTTCCATCCCCAGTCAGGGCACATACCAGAAGCAAACAATAAATGCATAAATAAGTGGAACAACAACAAATTGACACCTCTCTCTCTCTTGCTCTGTCTCTCTCTCCCTTCCCCTTCCTCTTTCTTGAAAAGCAATACATTGAAAAACAGAAATGAGTAGCTTAATAAATGTAGCAGATAATAGCTAGCATTTATCATGTCCTTATTATTTGGCAGGCAATATACAAAGTCCTTCATACATCATCACACTGCATTTTATCCTTATGATAAACTTAGGAGGGAACTATAAATTTTCAGTAATTTTAGAATTACTGAAATATCAAATTCAGAGAACTTTCAGTAATTTTCCCAAGGCCACTGCTGAGAGTAAATGCAGGTTGCCTCACCCTGACTTTTAGCTATTAGATTCTTCTGCCTGCTGGAAGGAGTAACACATTAAAATTACAGTTTTAGTTTTGCTTTTGTGTGTTTTTTTTCTAAGATACTGTACTTTCTTTTAAGATTTTATTTATTTATTTTTAGACAGAAGGGAAGGGAGGGAGAAAGAGAGGAAGAGAAACATCAATGTGTGGTTGCCTCTCACACAGCCCCCACTGGGGACCTGGCCTGCAACCCAGGCATGTGCCGTGACTGGGAATCGAACTGGTGACCCTTTGGTTTGCAGCCCACGCTCAATCTACTGAGCTACACCAGCCAGGGCAGGTACTGGACTTTTAAAATAGCAGCTAGTATGTATAGCAGACACACATATAATTTATGTATTTAGTATGGCTGGAAAGCCCAAAACCCACCTGCTCAGCCAACTCCACTGATCTCCCACAGTGGCCTCCAAAGCATCATCTGAGAACCTTGGGGCTCCAGGATATTTAGTTAATAACCAAGCATTGGCTGGTGGGGCTCAGTGGATTTAGTGCCAGCCTGTGAAACAAAGGGTCACAAGTTTGGTTCCCAGTCAGGGCACATGCTTGGATTGCTGGCCAGGTCCCCAGTAGGGAGTGCTCCAGAGGCAACCACACATTGATGTTTCTCTCCCTCTCTTTCTCCCTCCCTTCCTCTCTCTCTAAAAATAAATAAGTCTTTTAAAAAAATAACCGAGTGCTTAGAGATGTTCCAAGTTACCATTTTGGGCAAGAATAGTGGACAGTTAATTGATAACAAACTCAGCATCTGGATGGAGGCTAAATCAGGGGTACTGGAAACAGAGAAGGGGCACCAAAAGAAAAAGATGGGAGGTTACAAACTCAGCCACTGTTGACATCCCTGTTTGCTCAGAGTTAGTTCTATCTTGTTACTGTCTTCCCTGAAGTTTACCTGGGTTTACCTGTATTCTCTACCTTTCTTTCCAATGTTGGCTTGTGCCCCTGCATCCAAGAGCTGAAATGGTCTTCTGGCTGGCTCCTTACAACTTCTCACCTAAATGCTGCCTCAATGCTCTAGAAACCAGGGCAGATGCCTTCCTGGGACAAGCTTTTAGAGCTTCTAGTTCCATGTTTTTCAAACATTGCTCTATGGACTCTGGAGCTCCTTCAGATCCTTCAGTCACCCTACTTGGTGAATAGAGTGAAAGTTTGGAGGAAGTACACAGTAGGTTAGCAGGGCAAGTGTCTTATGCATCATAGAAGGAAGAGCCTGAGAGTCCAAGGAGGTGAGAGTTCCTACTGCTGATTTCTGCTTGACACAGGGCGTCTTGATGTGCACATTTTGTCTTCCATTGCTAACTGTGGTCTGACAAATGCTATGACTCTTGGATTCTCATATAGGCTATGTAATACTTCTCACTGTTTGCCTGAACTTAGTCACCTCTCCTTCTTGAGTCAGGGTAAACTTTCTGCCCTGAGTCTTGACAAATTTTGGAAACAGACACTAGATAACTGCTTAAAACACATTTCAACTCTGGTTTTCTCTGATCATGCTTTAGTTTCTCCCATTCAACTATCTGCTCACGTGTCACCTCCTCAGAGAAACCTTCCCTGACCATTCCATCTAAAAAAATTCCCACATCTTGCTTTGTTTTCTTCATAGCACTTATCATTTACTTGAATTTATATTATTTATGTATTGCCTCTCTTCTCACTAGAATGTAAGCTCTGGTTCATTATCATTATCTGCAAAACCTAGAGCATTGCCTGGAATGTAATGGGTGCTCACTCAACACATACAGAGTGGGGCAAATGTAGGTTCACAGTTGTAAGTATGTGGAACACAAGATTTATTTTTATATTATTATTCATTAATATTGTATTTTTCATATGAACAACTATAAACCTACTTATGCACCACCATGTATTGTTCAATGGACAGATGGATGGATGGATAGATCAGTTTCACATTGAGACACAGACTTCTTTAGATCTGTGAAACTATTCTTTTCACAGGAGGGTATATAACATGACCTTGCACATTTCCTGAAACATGGTACTGACTCAGTAATGAACTGGATGAAGGAAAATTAAAAAAAGAGAGAGAGACAGGTGGCTGTGGGAAGGGAAGATTATCTTAGACCAATTATTTTTATAATGTGTAAGAGCACTGTGGACCATTCTCCCACCACCACCCCAGGGTAGAATATCAAAATCAGAATCTATTTAAAAAGCACTTTTCATATTAAAAATATAAGGTCGAAGTTTAAAATTTTATTTACAAGCTTTGCGCAGTGGCAAAATTGTAGTCAATGAGGTTTATCGAAGGCGTGATTATTGCTAACTGAAAACTTAAAAATTTATTTACAAATTTTTTAAAATTACAAAGAAAAAATATGAAAGAGATTGTTTTCATGATACAAAATATAAAAAGGACATGAACTTTTTCTTTCTTGAAAGATCAGCATGGACTTTAATGATTGCAGGCAACACTGGACTAGGTTAGGGTACTTTTCTCTTGAAAATTCTGTGATTATAAGCCTGTGCACATCCCATTGCATGTGATCTGCTATACAACATCTCTTTCCTAAGGAGTGCCTCTCACAAAAGAAAATTCTGTTCAAATTCTTTTTCCCATTGTAAAAAAAAAAAAAAAACAAGCCATGGGGCCCTTGCTGGTGTCGCTTAGTGGATTGAGGACTGGCCTGTGGGGGAAAAAAGGGTCACTGGTTGGACTCCCAGTCAGGGCATATACCTGGGTTGTGGTCAGGTCAGGTCCCCAGTAGGGGCCACACGAGAGGCAACCACACATTGATGTTTCTCTCCGTCTCTTTCCCCCTCCCTTTCCTTCTGTCTAAAATAAATATATATTTTTTAAATCCCTGGAAATTACCAAACCATAACTGAGCTGAGGTCAAAGCAGTCCTAAATGAGCATTAATAAGAAGAGGGTGCTATGAAACAAAGCTGACTTTTTCCTCCTTTCCCTCCCCCATTGCTGATCACAATTCCATTTTTCAAGACATGGCAGCCATCCAGCAGGAATTTGATTAATGCAAATCCACAGCAGCTCATAGGTTGAACTGACACAGCAAGGGGCCACAGAAGGCAGCCTTTGATGTTCTAATTGAGACTCTGTTCCCAAATGGCAACAGTGGCAGGCTTCGACCTTTTAAAACAACTGTTTAGAATTACACAAATAATACTTACTGAAGAAAAAAATGAGTAGAATATAAATAGCCAGGAAGGCATAAAAATTACCAACAACCCAGGGAATATCATGTGTAACAAGCATGAATACACACATTTTCAAAACAAGGGATTATAATGTACTATTTTATAGTCTAATATTTTTCACATAGAAATACATTGTAAAGTGGAGAGCGAAAGATGGCGGCGGTGAAGGAAGAACCGTGATCGCTTTCCTCCGGCCCACTGGCGGGATATCTGGCCGATTTTCGGAGGAGCAGAGCGATCACCCAGCTGTATTCCGGTGTGGGGGGAAGATTGGCAACCAGGACTGCGCACAAAACTGAAAGATCAGCGGTAGGGAGACTGCTTCGGAGGGAAGGGGTCACTCAGGCCTCACGGGGAGCAGGGAGGTCTGCGGATCTAGTTGCAGCAACTTCCCGGTTTGCTCCAGGATCCGTGGGAGAGAGCTGGATTGGGGTGTGTGAGTTGCCAAAGCAGACGCGTGCAACTGTAGGAAGAGCCTTGGTCCCCAGCAGTCCGGAGGTTGGTGCGTAACTGGGGATTGTTCTGCAGAGGCTGCTGATCCCAGTGGGAGGAATTGGAGTCTGAATTGAAAGGCAAACCCAAGCCCACAGCTCCTGGATTGGGCGCGCACCCTGTGGAACCAGTCGGGAGCGGCTGGCGTAGTTGCCCGACCAGGCGCCCAGGCCTGCGGCTTGCAAGCTCTGATTCCAGAGACAAAAGCGATCGGCGAATGCAGGGGCACGGAGCTCACACCAGGAGGGACTGAGACACAACCCAGACCTGCGGTGCGGAGTCCCTCGTGCAAACCCACTGACGGGAGCCACAGACCTCATAAACTCTGACACAGGGTGGAGGTCAGGCCAGACGAGGTGCTGCAAACTCCCGGCAATTCCGCTGGTGACAGAACGGCAGCTGAGACTACAGCACAGGAAGACAGCTGATCTCCTAGTCTGACGCTGTTAAAGCCAGCCAACAAAAGTCTTTTTTTT
>PVJI01026969.1:0-18303 GCA_004026765.1 Micronycteris hirsuta
ATACGGTATGATTTTGAAAAAAAGTCTCCACCTTCTTTCTACCTCAAAATATTTAAAATACATCTTAAGTGCATGGGGACAGCACTTAGAAGTGACCGAGCAAGGGAAAATGGTCACCTGTTAGGTATGCAATTTGAAGGTACTGCCATTAAGCAGTGGTGGCAGTTTTTTCCAGCTGGAGGTGTAAATGCTTGGGTCTAAGAGCGGTATTCCACACTGGAGAAAGGTGGCCAGGACAGGCAAAGCCTTCTCAGCTCTTCCAAAGAAGCTCAGTTTGTGTGAGGCCTTTCTCACGGGGTTTATTTGGACTGACCGGTCCCCCTCTCAGTTTACAGGCTCTTTGACTGGGTGAGCTTTGCCTATGGACTCATTCGAACCCCGACAGACTCATGCTGTCTGTCTGTGCTTCATAGTAACCGCCCCTGGTCTGCTCCCAGGGTTGTGTTTGCTGCAGGTCCAGGCCCTGGCTTTCTCCAGGCATCTCGCCTGGGCAGCGCAGGCTCTATTTATTAACTAAACACTCATGTGGCACGTACTACAGGCCAGGCCCTGCATTAAGAAGCACTGTGTTAACCGTTTATCAAGTAGTAACAAGCATTAACTCATTTCGAATGTATAGTAACTCCATGGAGTTGCTATTGCCATCAACCCCATCGTATAGATGAGAAAATTAAGGAACTTGCAAAACCGGGATTCAAACCCAGGCCGCCTGATTCCAAAATCTCTGCTCTGAACATGCACAGTCTATGCTAACATTCCCATCCAGGACTATATGACAGGGCGTCAGGTTCAAACAGTGAACTTCAAGCCAAATACACAATGTCTCATACACAATAACCCGAACATTGAAGACATGCGAATTCATGGAGCATGAAACAAATACTATATTTTAAGATAAGAGTAAGAGATCCTTACAGAGTATTAAAACTCTAGGGTCCACTTTGATGCCTTTCTCACTTATACGTAATTCTTATTTTATTTTATTTTATTATTTCCAGCCTCATTGTGCGGAGCTCAAGTCACTAATCTTAAACATGGTTTTGAGTTAAAGTGCTCATGTATTGCCCCCGTTGAATTAAGGAGTGCATGTCTTATTCACGTTGAGTCTAAACTGTTACAGAGGTTGTAGAGGTTTTGCAAGTGCTATACCCTATTCTTTTGAGTTAGCTCAGCATTTACGTACCTCTGGTCCTTTTCTCTAGATTTTAGGTTCATCTATTTCCTAGTTTTTCCTCTTAGTTATGGAACTACTTAAAGCAGTGGCTCTCAAACATTTGGTCACAGGACCTCTTACCTTCTTAAATATTATAAACAGATTTTCTTTATGTGGATTAGTATCAGTCAATATTTACCGTATTTGGAATTAAAATGGGGAATTTTTAAAATATTCACTTAGTAACTTATTTTTAAAATAATAATAAACCCATGAAATTAATATAAATGTGTTTTTATAAAAGTGTATGTTCAAGACAAAAATATTTGGGGGGGGAAGAGGGGTATTGCCTCACATTTTTGCAAATGTCCTTAACCTTTGGTTTAATAGAAGACAGCTAGATTCTCATATATTCTTCCATATTTCAATCTGTTATGATACCACGTGTCATACGACTTCTGGGAAACTGCACTGTAGATCCATAGGAAAATCAGACTGAACAGGAAAATGATGTCTTAGTATTATCCAGAAAATAGATGTAACTTTACAGACTCCGTCAAGGGGTCTCAGACAACATCAGAGCGCCGCGGGTGAGAGAGCAGGTGGGAGAGAGGGAGCAAAAGTGCTTCATCAGATTGCCTGGCCCCAGCTCTCATCCTCTGCACACTGTCACAGAGGGCACAGGTCACGGGCAAGCTAAGAAAGGCTCTTCTACATTATGAGCAAAAATGCACCGAGACCTTTTGCTCTAACTCTGACAAAGGAAGGGATTTTTAAATTTCATTCTGGTAAGAGAGATGAAAGAGCCTGCCCTACTCTCCTTTCAGACCGGAATCTACTTCCGTGAGCAAACATGATATTGACTCAACAGGATCCATCGATTTGCCCTCGGACAAGCTGCCCAACCACTTGGAACTTCTGTGGAAGAGATTTTTAAAATTTACTGAAAAAAGGTACTGTAAAGAGTGGGGAGGTTTTCGGTTTCAGGGCTGGGAATTTAGTTAGGAACTAATTGTGACCACACTGAAAGTAACGGCAGGAAGGCAGCAAGAGAGTTAACTTCACTATGGATTTCACACTACCACTTTCACAACAACTATCCATAGTAATAATAATAATAACAATATTGATAATGATGCGGCCACAGTATGTAGATGTACCTCAATATGTCTCACAGTGTCCAGGTTCCTGAGCAAGCATTAGTGGTCCCTAAGATAGCAGCAGCCTGCAAGCTGAATCTTATGTCGGGCCAACTGTTGCCTCCACCGGGACCTGGAAAGGCAGACTCGTGCCAAGACGGACAGAGCTGGGTGTGACCGTTCATCCAAAGTCCTCATTTTACATGTAAGGCAATCGATGTCTAGAGAGTGAAGTAACTTACCACAAGTGACACAGTATTTAGTCATTTAAAGAAAAAGGACAAGACAACAGATCTCCAGACCCTAAGTAGATGTATTTTCATTACCTTCTTCCATTTAAATAGCCATGATAATAGCTCACAATTACAGAGACATCCTATATGCTATGCACTCTTCTAATGTGATCAGCCCCCTTTAAACAATAATTAATTTCAGTTCTAACACATTATTTTCTTTTAAAAAAACATGCTGCTTATTTCTAATTTCTTGAGAAAGAACTTAGCTCATTGATTATCAAATTTATTTGGTAACACATTCAAGGCAATAAATATTGTCTGCAGTTACAGCTCACAAATTTGGATGTATGGTGCTTTAGTTGTTGCTCGATTCCAAATATTTTGTGACTTTTGCTGTGATTTTGTCTCTGATGCCTTGATTATATAGAAGTGCACGTGTACACCTGCACACTTGTGTATGTCTCTGGTTCATTTGCAAGCACATGTTGTATGGAGAAGAATTGTTCTGCTTCTGTTTTTGTTTGGTTGGGTTTTTGTCACTCAGAGCGCACCGTTTACATTAGAGTTCATTCTACAGGCTTTGACAACGTAAACTGTCACGGAGCCATCCTTATGGCATCATACAGAGTATCTTTACTGCCTGGCACCTCCTCTGGGTCTGCCTAGTCACCCTTCTCTCCCCCAGTCCCTGGCAACCGCTGATGTCCTTACTGTCTCCTCGTATTCCATGTCTCATCTGACACGTAGTACTGTCCTACAGTTTGTTTTGTTGTTGGGTGGGGGGTGAGTCAAGCTCTCTGAAAAATTAAAAACACATATTTTTCTAGTATTTCTTTGGGGTGGTGGATGGGAGCACTTTAAGGCCACTGGTTTTATGGCAGGAGCTCAGTTTCAGTTTACCTCGCAGACGCTTAAGAACCCCGTTCCCAGCTACCAAGTCCTATGTCTAATATGAATTCTCCTGACCCCCATTGACATATTAACTCACATTTAAGCTCTGTTTTAGCTGTCTTTTTATTTTCAATTTTAACTTCTCTTAATTTTAACATATGGCATAGATGAGAAGTTCCTTTTTCCTTTGACCTTATTCATTATCATTTAAAAATGGTTATATTTCCTTTAGTTTAGAGGGGAAGGGGTTAATTAGCTATGTTATCCATGCTGCCAATTAAATCTTCTCTCAAATATACACTTGGTATGCTAATGCCAAAAAAGAAACATAAGAAACACTGGTATTAAAATACGATATTCTAATAAGGACTATAAAACCAAATTCTGTAAATTGCTTCAAGATTTTGCTAGCAGATATGAAAATTTCAGATTAAAACTCTTACCCATGTAATGACCTTTTGAATTTCTCAAACACCAATGTCAAAATACAGTGATGATAACATTCTACACAGTGTTTACTTGTTGGAAATAAAGACTCTCCTCAAGTGCAATATGTAACCTGACAAGAATATTTGAAAATATCAAGATGAAACTTCCCCCTTTCTTTGGAAGTTAAAAAGAAAATTTAACAGGCAAAGTAATTGGTTTCAAGTATACAATACAAGAATGTTGTACTTGAGGTCATAGAAGCAATTTTTATATATCTTTATATCATAACATTCCAATATATACCGTGGCATCTTTTAGTCTGCCAAATAAGAAGTGCATAATTCTGTCTTTAATGAATTGAAAGTAAGCACTTGTTAAAGAAGATTAAGTAAAAATAATCTGATACATTAATACAGTTACATATGAATTTTACGATACAATTCTTGATAACATGGTAATCTATAATAAGAAAATCCTAAAGAGAAAAAAATATTGAACACTGACATGGGATTTGCAAGATCATGTGTAGGAGACATGTTCAGGCGAAGGATTTGGAAAATGCTGGATTAGGAAAAAGTGGTAAATGAGAAATAGGTAAAAAGATTAGAAGCTGAGAAGGTAAGAATTTGCTGTGAGCAAGAAGAGGAGCATTTTCCTGCTGGACAACAGCCACAAGGTCAAGGCAGAGCTGCAACTGACAGACGCAGAAATCAAGCCATTTGGTCCCTATTGCTGAAAGGTCATTCATCCCTGGTCCTCTTGAATCGCACCTTGGTAGGTGTCTTTTCCATGTCTGTTCACACCCTGCCTTCAATATTTGCAGTAAGTCACACGGATACCAATTAGAAGGCTTATTTGTACGGGAGGCACTGAATCAAAAACTGCTAGAAGGATGAGCAACCTCCCCACGGCAACTACAGTGAACGTTAAATATACCTCAACTCTTAGCCAGATCAACATAGAACTTTACATTAAAGGTTGTTTAGAATTTACTTCCTACTACCCAATACAACATGTCTAGATTTCAACAAAAACTTGAGTACTAATAAGCAAGAAGAACAGCCTGAAGAGACAAAGTCAGCGTCAGACGCAGATATAATGCAGGCATTGGGATTATCCGACAGGGAATTTAAAATAACTAGGGCTTGTGTGCCGAGGGTTCTGATGGAACAAGCAGACAACATGAAAGAATACATGGGCAGTATGAACAGAGCGGGAAACGTCATGAGTCTAAATGAAATGCTAGAAGTCAAAAGTACTGCAATCAGGCAGGCTGGGCAGAGTGGGACAAAGGGGGAAACAATTGAGACAACTGTAACAGCAGAAACAATTTTTAAAAAGAAACAAAAGTACTGCAACAGAAAGGAAAATTGCTTTTGGCGGGCTCATTCGTACACTGGACATGGCCAAGGAAAGAATGAGTGAGCTTTAGGATCGGTCTATAAGACGAAGACAAGATTCCAAGGCTGGAGAGCAATTGCAAAAGGTGAAACATATTGAAGATCAGAAGGGGAAGAAAGAGAGAACAGAGCAGAAGAAATAATTAAAGAAATAAAAGCCATGATATTTCCAAAATTAATGACAGACCCTAAACCATAGACTCAGGAAGTTCAGAGGACATCAAGCAGGATAGATATGGAAAAATAGATATACACTAGGAGTATCATATTCAAGCTGCAGAAAACCAAAGACAAAGAGAAAAGCTTGAAAATATCCAGAAGGGTAAAATCATCTTATCTATAGAGGAATGACAGTATGATTTGTCAGAAATCATACTAGCAAGAGGAGAGTAAAGTGATATATTTAAAATGTTAAAAAACATTCACTCTGGTAGCATTCTTGTAGATGGATGCAGGAGTATCCAACCTGCGGCCCGGGATGGCTATGAAGGCTGCCCCACACAAAATCATAAATTTACTTAAAACATTATGAGATTTTTTTTATTACCTTTTGCAATGTATTTAATATGCGGTCCAAGACAACTGTTCTTCCTCCAGTGTGGTCCAGAGACGCCAAAAGGTTGGACACCCCTGGTAGAGGGTTTGAATTAGAAGCTGAGGGATTATATGAGAGATTGTTGCAGTAGTTAAGGAGAGAGATTCAGAGGGTTTGAATGAGGGCAGTGCCAGTAAAAATGCAGAGAAAGTGTTGGTTTTACAGGTTGTCAGGGGAGA
This sequence comes from Micronycteris hirsuta, assembly GCA_004026765.1. Lineage (NCBI taxonomy): Eukaryota > Metazoa > Chordata > Mammalia > Chiroptera > Phyllostomidae > Micronycteris > Micronycteris hirsuta. Next base: position 6,023 of record PVJI01026969.1, read on the forward strand.
AGATTCAATAGCATTTGGCAATTACCTGAACAAGTGCAATGAAGAGAAGGTGGAATCAAAGCACAAATGTACAGTTTCATTGTTGATTGCTTAGGAGGCTGATGCAGCCAGTAACAGACAGGGAAATCAAGAGAAGATGCTGATTAGAGGAAGAAATCTGTCATTTACTGCTATTTTCGGTCTTCCGTATATTACAGGGAAATTATCATTCTTGAATTTTAACTACCTTGTTTTCTGAAAATTACTTAGTTTGTGAGTAATTCTAACTCTGTTTTGCTTTCTGCATATCACCGATTTTATTCTTTCATTCATTGTAATTGAGTGTCTATTATGCGTGGAGTTGTGTATTAGATGCTATTCATTCATTCAACAATATTCATTTAAGGTCTATTGTAGGCAGTGATACAGAGGTCAGTAAGACCAAGTTTCATTAAATAGTTTAGAAAGTTCTTATTTCTTTGAGTTCTCATTGTTATTATCTTTTTCAAATTAAGGCAAATTTGTTCAGGGAATGAATCTTGATACTTTAATATCTGTTTCTTCTCATTTACACTCCAAAAGAAATCATAACTGCTTTAGAAATTGATTCGTTCTATAAAATCCCTCATGTACTTTCATTTGGCACAGAAAACCAACCTCGCTTCAGTGGAAGACATAAAACTGCTTTTGGCAGAACGAGGATCTGAGCAACAGACAATTCTTGCAGGAGGCTTCTATTAATTTTTTTGTTTTTAAATGTTTAAATCTTTATTGTATTTTTCCCATTACCATTAATCCCCTTATACTCTCCTCCCCCCAGCAATCGCAACACTGTTGTCCACGTCCATGAGTCCTTTCTTCCTTTTCACTCAATCCCTCCGCCCCCTAACCTCCTCCCCCGACTGGCTGTCATCCTGTTCTCCATCTATGAGCCTGTCCCCATTTTCCTTATTAGTTCAGTTTGTTCACTGGAGCCCACATATGAGTGAAAGCATACGGGATTTGTCTTTCTCTGACTGGCTTATTTCACTTAGTATCATGTTCTCCAGGTCCATCCATACTGTCACAAAGGGTCAAATTTTCTTCTTTTTTATGGTCAAGTGGTATTCCCTTGTGTAAATATCCCATAGTTGTTTTATCCACTCATCCATTGATGGGCACTTGGGCTGCTTCCATATCTTAGTGATTGCAAATAACCCTGCAATGAACATAGGGGTCCTTAAATTCTTTCGCATGAGTGTTTTGTGTTCCTTCAGGTATATTCCCAGAAGTGGAATCACTGACTCATCAGGTAGTTCCATTTTTTTATTTTTTGAGCTATCTACATACTGCTTTCCAAGGTGGCTACACCAGTTTTCATTCCCACCTGCTATGCAGAAGGGTTCCCCTTTCTCCACATCCTTGCCTCCACACTTGTTGTTTGCTGATTTATTGATGACGGCCATTCTGACAGGTGTGAGATATATCTCATTGTGGTTTTGATTTGCATTTCTCTGATGATTACTGATGCTGAGCATCTTTTCATAAGTATATTGACTGTCTCTATGTCCTCCTTGGAGAAATGTCTATTCAGGTCCTTTGCCCATTTTTTAATTGGGTTGTTTGTTTTTTTCGTGTTGAGTTTTGTAAGTACTTTATAGATTTTGGATATTAACCCCTTATCAGATGTATTGTTGAATATGTTCTCTCCTTCCGTGGGTTGTCTTTTTGTATTGTGGATGATTTCCTTCACTGTGCAAAAACTTTTTAGTTTAATGTAGTCCTATTTGTTTATTTTTTCTTTTGTTTCCCTTGCCTGGTGAGCTATATCTGATAAAAACTGCTATGAGCAATGTCCAATTTGGGTGCCTATGTTTTCTTCTAGGATTTTTATGGTTTCAGGTCTAACATTTAAGCTTTTGATCCATTTTGAATTTATTTTTGTGTGTGGCATAAGAAGGTGGTCTAGTTTCATTTTTCTGCATGTATCTTTCTAATTTTCTCAACACCATTTGTTGAATAAACTATCTTTAGCCCATTGTATGTGCTTGCTTCCTCTGTCAAATATTAATTGACTATAAAGTTCTGGGTTTATTTCTGGGCTCTCTATTCTGTTCCATTGATTTATGTGTCCGTTTTTATGCCAGTACCATGCTGCTTTGATTACTATGGCCTTCTCGTTGCAAGAGGATTTTAAAACTGAAATTCTTGAACTAACTTCCTACAGCAACAGCTTACTAAGATGAGCCTTTTCTAAAAACATTTCATTAATAAGTCCTTCAAATCTAGGCAATAATACAAGGCAGATTTTCAAAATTCATGGGCATTCAAACTAAATTTAGGTTCTTAGAAATCACTATATATTCTGGAGACAATTTTTATTTAATTGATATTAATTATGTTTATTTAGACTGTCTACTTTCCCCCCCACCATTTCTATAGACAGACTCTTCATTGTTTATGACTCAAGGTCTCTTCACACAGTTTTCAAATGCCTCAGCTTTCGATGCAATTTGTACCAGAACCTGCAACATATCTGGGAAACATTATTTCTACCATCCTAGTCTCTTGAGCTCAAAAGCATTTTCATTTTCTAAGACACCATAGAAAATCTTCTGTATACCCATTACCAAAGAACCCTCAGCCATAAACCTAAGCACTTACTAGTCCCATCAAGTTATAATTTTTGGAAAAAACAAAGTAAGGGACAACTTTCATTGTCACATGAGATATACAGTTCATTTCCTCATGTTGTTTGGGCTCCTGAAAGTCATCAAAACAAACTTTAACACAAACCTAAGACTGCTGGTTCAAGTTCAAAAAAAAACTTTCCTCATCTTAGTGTTGGTGTTTAAAAAAAAAATTGCTGTAGAGGGAAATGTAACTTCCCAACTTTTTTTAAATTACAGCTACTAAAGCTCTCGTTCTTCTGAGTAGAATCTGACTACAGAAATATGCTAGAGCATTTATATTTTTATGTCATCTAACATCAATACATCTTCTGGTTCCAATGGTTTCTCCTTATTTTGAACACAAACATAAATCTTTTTAATTCACACAATAACAATTGTTAATGACTTTTTAATAGCCAACCTAATAATTTTGCTATAACTTCCTATAGGTTTTATGTCTGCGGTTTTACCCTAATGATGAAACTGCTAACAAAAATTGAGTTGCATGTTTTAAAGCTCAAACTTACAAACTTTTGAAGCTAAAGCTTTTTCAGTATTCTTCAAATTGCTGGCAAATCAGTAAGAAATTAAATTACCTTCTTTAGTGCTTTCCTGATATTCCATTTAATTACAAAAAATACTGCAATGTCTAAAAAATAATAAATTGTAATTGAATCAACAAAAGGAATACTTAGAGTATTTTATAAGAGGGATATAACAGAATGGTATAAGAATATCATTCTATTTTAACTGTATTTTAAGTGTACAATCCAAAGAAAAAAAAGCACTCTGAAGTTTTATTTTTTTAGTTAGCAAATTGCTATTCTTTTTGAATTACCTGACATCTCAACTGATGAACTGTAGCACCTTAGCTCACAGGCTAAGCTTCCAAAGTCACACAAACTCTGATGCTGTGGGTCACAGGGGGCTTCTGTCTTCTGCACTCTCCTTCATTCTTTCTTTTTTTTTTTTCCTTTCCTTCCTCCCTATCTCCTCCTCTTCTTCCTCCTCCTCCCTTTTCTCCTGTTCACCTCCTCCTCTTTCTTTTCTCCTTCCTCCTCTTCTTCTTTGCAGACGCAGAAGTTTAATTTGGTTAAATCCAGAAGTGAAACCAGCTCATTCACCTCTATATGCTAAACTGACTGTGGATTCACTCCTGGAGGTTTGAAGGAGGAAGCACAGGCAGATGATGCGTTCACTAAGAGACAGTGAGGATTGCAAGAATCCGTATTACATAATGGAATTCTGTCACTTGGCATTTTCTACTGCTGTTGATGATGTTACATGACTGAAATTTTTATCAAAAGGAAATTACTCATATCAAAATGTTCTATCTTTGGACTTTTCCTCACTGGCTATTTCCATAATATGAGTGAGACATGTAAGAAAAGCACCAAGTCACCCCCATATTGCAATTGGGTGAATGAAAGAAATGAACAACTTTCCCCTTCATCAGGGTCTTGGCTTTTACCCCGTTGTCACATCTTTCACTCTTTCATCCGTGCCTGTGGTGGAGAAGGGCTCTATTGCACCCTTCATCACCAAGTTTTTCTGCCCGTCGGAAACATTCTGGGCTCCCTTTCCACCCCACACCCCATGGAGTCATTCACAATAGTTCAAAATAGGTATCAGTTCTAAGAGTCTTAATATTATATCTTACTCAGAATGCCTTTGATTTTTCCCTTACGGAGTACTTCTGGCCCCCAGATTTTATCCTAAAGGTTAGACTTAACCTGTGAATTTTGGGTGGACTGAAAGTTTGTCTGTCAGTTCCCTGTCCCCTCATCAGTCCCCCTTCAACTTCTGGGATAGCTATCCCTTGCACCACACTCAGCTCATCCACAGGTTCCTGCGTCGCATTCCTGCCGGTCTCTCGTATTAACAGATAACTGTGCTGTCAGCGGAATAAGGTGCAAAGTCTGACCTCAAGCCCCCAGTGGTCCTCATGTTAATAGAGGGCTCTGATTTCCAAAGATTTCAAAGATGCAAAGAAAAGCAGCTTCGAAATTAAATGATAGGAATTGGGTTTGTATTTCACATAGATGTCTCATACAATGATGGCCTATCCGGCTTATAAGCAACCACGCATCCAAATACTCATGTATTTTCAACCTGTACCAGAAATAAGCACAGTCGTGTGCTCTTCCACTTCTTGTGCAATGTTTTATATACATGCACACATATAAACATATGCATATTTGTACATATGTATTTGTCAACATCGAAGAATACGGTATGGAAATTGCAAGTCGTAGAAAGGAAATGCAAATATAAACCCTCCATTGGCTATGATTTCCTGACACAGAATATTTCCATTATTTAACTTGCAAATTATTTAAATTCATACCCTGTGGACTTGTCCTCATGAACCTTTGTGAAAGTAAAAATTCCACCTTGACTAATAAAATAAAGTACTTTCAAAGTAATAAAATTTAATATAATTATTGGTCATCACATTGTCGCTAACTTAGCATACATTATAATCATTAATTTTCCGGTAGCTGTTAAAATCTTGCCCTCTCTCTGGAAGTGCACTAAGTATCTTTAATAGGAATTATTTGGTGAGACTAGCAGGAATTTAGCATAAAAAGAGTTCCATCTGGTAGGTATATTGAATTAATAGTGCTTGAACATTGAGTTCCACATTCCAAAAACTAATTAGTCATAAAAAATCAAGTTTCTCAACAAACACGTTTTCATTATAATCTCATCACAGGTTGCCTTTGTCGCATCTGAGGGGTTTATGGCAAGTGAAACTTTTGAAGACGTGTTATTGACTTGGTGACCTACAGTACACCATGACTAAGTAAGGAAACTAATGTCACTTCATGCTTCATTTACATGTTTGGATGTCTTTCTGGTACGGCTTGATCCAGTCTGTCTTCTCAAACTTTTAGATTTGATGACTTAACCACATGCTCAGATCAGACGTGTAGGGATACGAAAATGGAAACTGCTAGTACCCAAAGCAAACAAAGACCTTACTCTGGGGTTGGCTTCCTGATATAACTCAAGAAAGCATGCTTTAAAAGCATCCAGATTAGTACTCAAGAATTCAGCAGTGTTCCAGAAGTCACATAATCTGAAGGGAACCCTTTTTTTCTTTGGGGATCTGATTCATGAAGAGCATTTCTCTCTTCGATTTTGGAATTATCAGGTGAAATTTGTGAGTATGGATTCTATAGGTTCTATAAAAGCGGATCAACTATCATTCAAGTTTGTGATTTCCGTGGAGGCCTTAAAAATATTTCCTTCAAAATCTAACTATATATTTATTCTTTCAGAGGGCATAGAAATGTAGGTGTATGGTACCCTAAAAGAAGAAATTGGTGTAGACTGAGAAAGGTACCCACAGATACTCACACACATGCACTCTTTCCAGCTCTCCAACGTTCCAGCATAGCAGGAAGGGTTGTAAACACTATGGAGACTAAAGTCGTATTGCCAAGGTTTCAGGTTCTGGAACGCAGTTTGGCAAGAATAGGTCTAATCTATGCAGACATTCACAAGTCTATTATGACATGCTGAGGGCTTTTCATACAGCATATTCTCCAGTTTAGAGGATTTTTCTTCATCTTCAGATTTTGTGCTTCCTCCTTTTTTTGGTGTGAACTGTTAATTCTTATGTGAAATGATGACCAGAGAAGATACAGTGTTTGTTTTTATGTTCTTACTTTAAAAAAAAAAAGAAAAAAATGGCAGCCTTATATGGGCTTCCAAATTCAAGAGTCTAGAAACTGCTACCCAGCATGAAGCTACATACACCCTTCACTCCTGCTGAGTTAAAGGAAATTAAGCATTCTGGCTTCATAAACCATTCCACAGAAAAGTAGTTCTATACTTTATAGTCTAAATGTTGTTTATGATTACTCTAGCAATTCAAATACAACCCTAAAAATTAAATAATCAAGAGGGAATGTGACTATAGTAGATCTTATTTCATGGAGTGGAGATGTATGGCTGAGATGCTCCCAAGATCTATATTTTCTTTACTTCTAATATCATATTCCTTATAAAATTAGTATTATGATTTTTCTTGAAAGAAAAAGATCACATAATTCAGTGAACATTTTGTAATCCAATGAATAGATTATGAAATGTGCATTTTTAATAACATTTGAAAGGGAACCAATAAAAAATTAAAAATGTGAACAGATGAAGTTTGAAAAATTAATGAGAGCTCAACTGAATATAGCGTAAGGCATCTTAATAAAATTCAGTTCATGGTAGGAAGAAAAAGAAAAGTAACTTTCCTCGTAAGATTTTGGAAGTTGTCAATGAGTCGACTTAATCTTCTACAGTATCTTTAGCTCTAATTGCATTACTATGTAAACAGTCAGCCTTCAATGGCTGCTTCCTTCCAAAGTAGGCAGAGAATGTATATTTTTGAGCATATTGTTTTATAAATAACAGTTGTGTTAATTTGGTTGATCAGTGTTTTTCAAGTTTTCGATAACTTTAATGAACATTTTATCTACTTTATCAATTATTGAGAATGAAGTGTTAAAATCTCCAACTACAGTTTTATATACTTTTAATTTTTTTAGTTCTATCATTTCTTGCTTGTTATTCAGGTGTGTAAAATATTATTCCATATATTCTTAGAGTTTCTCTTTAACTTTAGTAATACTCCTATCTTGAAGTCTTCTTTGTCAAAAATCAATTGCTACTTTAGCTTTCTTGTTTATATAATGGGTGTGTTTCCATAATTTTACTTTATTTACCTGTGTTTTTTATACTTAAAAATGTACTTCTTTTAAGTAATATATAGTTGGGTTTTGTTTTTTGAAAAATCCAGTTTGATAATCTATGCATTTCAATGGAAGGGTTTGGTTAATTTATACACGATATAATTATTGATGCAGTTGAGTTTAAGTCTATCATATTACTACTTATTTTATATGTCCTCTTCTTTCTTGTTGACTTTTCCCTCCTTTCTGGCATTCTGTTGGCTTCGGTGTTTGCTTTCCATAATTTCCTCTACCAGACTTAAGCTATATCATTCAAAAAATTTAGTGGGATGCTTTAGGGATTAAATATGTAAGTAGAACTTAGTATATGCCTTAAATTAATATTATATAGTACATTGGGTTATTTTAAGAACTTTAGAAAACTACAATTATACGCATTCCCCTAATGTTCACCGTGCTGTTGTTGGGGTATATTTCATTTCTACATACGTCACAGACACTAAGATGCATTGTTCTATACGTGCATCAGTTTCCTTTAAAACAGAAGAATCAAGAAAAACGTCTTTCATGTTAACCAGTATGCTTTTCCTGTCCTGTGTTCCTCCTTCCTTTATGTAGATATGAATTACCATCTGGCATCATTTTCCTTAAGCCTGAAGAGTTTATTTTAACATTTGCATGTAGGTCCCCTGGCCTCGAAACTCCTTAGACTTTGTTATCTGAAAATGCCTTTATTTTGCTCTTACTAGTGAGGGATTCTTCTCCCTGGGTATGGAATTACAGTTTAGTTTTTCTTTGTTACTCTAAAGGTATTCTATTGTCCTCTGTTTTCCGCTGTGTCTTCTGACATCAGTCGTCATTATTCTTATTGCTCTCCTCTCCGATGTGTAATCCCTGTTTTTTCCCTCTGAACTTTCAGGTAATGATTCTCTCTCTCTTTTTTTTTAAAGATTTTATTTATTTATTTTTAGAGAGAGGGGAAGGGAGGGAGACAGAGAGGGAGAGAAACAGCAATGTACGGTTGCCTCTCACATGGCCCTCATGGGGACCTGGCCCACAACCCAGGCATGTGCCCTGACAGGGAATCGAACCGGGACCCTCTGGTTCCCAGCCCGCACTCAATCCACTGAGCTACACCAGCCAGGGTTGAGGTAATGATTCTCTTAATCATTATCTTTATGCAATTTGACAACATGACAATTTGCCAATGAGCTCATGTGCAGTTTTTCTTTGTGTTTTCCCTGTTTTGGTTTGGTTGAAAGCTGTATAAGTATATATTTTTTTATCAAATTCAGAAAATGTTTGTCTATTGTGTGTTCGAAGATTTTTTTCTGTCCCAACATCTCTTTCATCTTTTTTTTGGACCTCAATTACATGTGGTATTGTTCTACAGGTCACTGGGGCTCTGTCTATCTTTTTCCGACTTTTTATCCTTTCAGTTTGGATAGTTTCTAGTGTCTTACTCCAAGTTCATTTATCTTAACAGTCTCTAATCTACTGCTAAGCCTATCCAGTGAATTTTACATCTCCTTCACTCAAAAGAGTTTTCAGATGTAGACCTTCCATCTGTTTGTTGTTGTTATTGTTTAAAATAGCTTCCGTTGTACCGTTGGGTTTTCAGATCTGTTCACATATTACATCCACATTTTCATTTACATCCTTAAAATATTTGTAACACTTTGTACACTATCTATTGCCTTTGTTTGGAAATTCCACTTTGACAGTTTTAGATTTGGGCATTGAAAGTTTGTTCTAGGTTCTGGGTATGTGGACATGAAAAGCAATCCATGTATTCAGTTGCCCAAGATTCTACTGGTGCGCCTTCCCCCGCTGGAGTTGGGATGAAAAGGTTGTCAACTAGGGCTAGCAATGATAACTTTAGAAAATTAAAGACTTGACTTGAATTAAAGAGTAGACTTTGGCACAACTGGTCATAAAGAATAGAGTCAGGAATTAGCATGGTATATGGTTATTCACGATGGAATGTGTGAAATTAGAGCGTCACTGAGTGTAATAGAACCAGATGACGGAGTATCTGGAAAGTTTGGCATATACTTTTAATCGGAAATGAGTCACCACTGCCACTTTATAAGGTAGAGGAGTAGGACAGCGAAGGAAGGTCAGTCCACTGGAAGTGCTCAGAAATACAGGGTAGGTGGTTGTCTACCCACGAAACATGGGAAGCACAAAGATTCCCACCAAACGTAGAAGTATAGAGGACAGTGACTTTTAGGAATTAGTCAATTCAACAAAACCCTGATTCTTTGGAAAACATATACAAATATCTTTTAGAGAGTAACTACAGTGGAGTTAGTTGCAGTATTTGGCACACATAAAAATCCAGTTTGCTGTGAAACATGGTCTGTGAGAAAGATAAAACTGAGGGCCTATCTGCACAAGTGCAATATTGCTATAAGAATAACTTGATTACAGTCAGCAAAACTGAGAGGGTTACTGGTAACGTTAACGATTTGCTAGGGAAGGAACAAGAAAGACATGAATTTAGCACTCTAAGTTCATGATACTAAAGTGTGGTTTGGCTTCTCTGAAAGCTTCAGTATGTGAAAATGAGAAATTAGAGCAAGAATTCTGATAAATGAGCTTTGGTTTCTTTTTCTTCGTTGTAGAACATATGACTCATTTTTTCTCAAATGGCACCAAGTGTTTTGTTTTGTTTTTTAACATCATTTCATTTCAAATTTGAAAATTTAAATGTCTGTCTGAGAAAGACAAAATCCATATATAAGGTAAACCAGGTGGACCTGGAAAATAAGACACATAATAGGAAGGATCACGTCTGCTTTAGTATAAAAGACTTCAAGAATTTTGAAAGTTCCACAGTGGTATTATTATTTGCCATAAATAAGGAGCTGAAGTTGTCTCCTCTTCTGAGACCCAAGGTCCACACTTACTGAAACAGTGTTGATAAATATGGTAGAAGACTGAGAAATTGAGTTGCTGGCCAAGCTGTGGACAGTTGGTCAGAGTTAGATGTCTGGGATAAAAGTTAAAAGCAAAGTACTTATTCATAGAATTCAGAAGGGTGAAGGGTTGAGAAGGTGGAGGGATTAGAGAGGTTTTGTGAAAAGGATGGCTGATGAGCTAGACCCTGGAGGACAGGCAGGACTGGCATTTTTTTTTTTCCAGAGGAAGGATGTAGAAGTGAGAAAGTTGGAACCTAGCAAAGAAATGTAAGCAAATTGTGCAAAGGGAATTTGCGCTGTACAGTTAAGGTTGGGCTGGGGCTAGATCGTAGAGGATTCAGTGGGGTTTTCATCTACCAGGACAGTGGCTCTAAAAATTTTTCAAAAAAAAAAAACAAAAAAAACCCCAAAACCCACTCATCTACTCTTTCTACATTAAATAAATGCCCTCTGATAATTTCTATCTCACTCTCCTATTCTACAGTTTCCTTTATAAAAAATCCTGGCATGACCCACTAAAAGAATTACGTATTCTGTGGAGAGGTCAAACCCCTTGTTGGTAAATGCTGTTCTAGTGAAGTCCACGGCGGTGTCTGAGCTGCGGCACAGAGAAGGGCTCTAACACTAGGAACTGGCCTGAGTGTACAGCGTGACTGGAGGGGAAGAATCGCCCTAGCTTGGGTGGTTGCTCTGGACACTAAGGGAAACATCTGTTGAATGAATGAATCCAGAGCAAGGCCATCAGAAAACATGCTGAGGGGGGGAAACGAGAGAACTATCGAAGGTGATGGGGGGGATGTGATGGAGTACGTGCAGGACGTACAGGGAGGACCAATGAGATTTAAAAAAATTTGTCTATGTATATGATTTATGTGTGCATAAACACTGAATTAGCCGTAAATAAAATCAAAGCAGCCAGATGAAATGGTTGCATTAAACTTTGAAGAATATTATAAAGAAATCTAAGCTACTAAGTCAACTGGTGATACAATGAAACAATTCTATAGCTTTAGGAGAAAAGGAAAAGAAGCTTGTTAAGCATCCATGGTGAGCCGGGTACTAATATGCACGGTTTCTCATTTACTCCTCAGAACTCTGTCAAATAAATATCGATGCCCTCATTCTACAGACAAGGACACACAGGCTCAGGGGTGTTGCATGGTTTCTCCAAAGTAGACGAGCGAGTCAGATCAAAAGCAAACATCCAGACTCCAGCGTGTCTAGTTTCAAAGCTTACACGTGCTGATAGTGTAAAATCCTAATTATGATAAAACGATACAATTATTTTTAAAAGAATGATCGGTAATTCATTTCAGTACACAGAATGATTTTCAGAACTGCGTGTGCTCTCATAATAACTCTTTATAATCCACTCTTCTCTATTTACAGAGGGGAAATAAAGATTGATAATCAAATGACAGGTAGTACTTTAAAAATAAATGTTTTAATTTAGTTGCAAAATTGCTGTGGTAGTTACAATTGGAAGCAGGAGCCAAATATTCTGAAAGTTTTAATTAGAAAAACAACAAGGATGCTTTCTCAGGCACCGATGGGAAACCGTCCAATTTTTAATCATCTCCTCTCCCGGCTGATGCCACACAGTGTAACACGCAAGTCACACGAGTGTATCATGTTAACGCAAAATGCCAATGTGGGCAGTGCTAGGAACTTTGCCCAGAGCTGGGATTTCAATGAGTAAGCAATAGATTTCATGTTAAACTTGGACTAGTAATGAAATTAACAATTTCAAGAAAAAGTACATAGTAAAATTCACAGCTCAAAAATTGTTTTAATAGTTTAATGTTAGATCATTTTCAAGTTCCATGCTTTAGGGGCTGAAAACATCATCCTCTTTGCCTGAAATGAAGAACTTTGCCTTTAATTTTGTAAAGTGTGTATATTTTCATTTATCTAAATCCTGTATATAAACTTATCTTCCAAAATACTACATTGGCAGACTCTGTTGTTTGAAGCTGGCCTCCAAAGACAAACTCTACAAATAACCCTTTGAAACAAACGACAAACAACAACCAGAT